>WYDF02260592.1:0-19307 GCA_009867245.2 Adranes taylori
AAAATCGCGAGGCCCCTCAAACCGCGAGGCCGTGGGCTGTGGCCCACGTCGCCCACGCCTTACGCCGCCTCTGGCTGGAACATACTTCACAAAGCCAATGAGTTCCCGTCTCTTCCGTTAGCATACTCTATTCACTTAAAAGCGCAGTATGAAAATGCTAAAACTCTGTTAAACGTTTTGTAATATGAAACTCATTAACGGGAAGTAATACGAGATTTTAAAATGTTTGCATTCCTGATGGTCCTCCAAGGCGGTTATACACAATATCCATGCAACCTGTGCTTTGGGATGGTAGGGCAGACAATCAACATTACAATCAACGTGACTGGTCGCTGAAGACCGAATTTAATGTCGGTACAAGTAACGTAAAATGGTAACCGCTAGTTGATCCTGCGAAAGTATTAATGCCTCCGCTGCATATGAAGCTTGGCTTGATGAAACAGTTTGTCAAAGCTATGGATCCTGAATCAGCTGCTTTCAAGTATCTCCAAGAATTTTGCCCAAATTGTCAGAAGCAAAAATACGAGTTGGTATTTTTGTTGGTCCACAAATAAGAAAACTAATGAGGAAAGCTTAGCTTAGGCTAGTTTTAGCTTAGGATAGTTTTATTGCAGTCGGTCAAGGTTTTTTTGGCAAACAAAAACAAGATACCTACAAACAGCTAGTATGCGACCTAATAAAAAATGACCAATAAATGGGTTTGCCGAATGTCGTTAAAACTTCATTTCCTACATTCGCATTTAGAGGAATTTAAGGAAAATATGGGCACCTATTCCGAAGATCATGGTGAACAATTTCATCAATCAATGATGGAAATTGAAAAACGATATCAAGGACCGTATGATGCGGCTATGATGGGAGATTACATTTGGAGTCTTGCTCGTGAAAGCAATTTAGAGTAAAAAAGAAAATATAGAAAACCTCTCATTTTTAGTGGTTTTAGGAATCACCATTATCTATTCAACGAAGGCTACATTCAAGGTCACCATACATAGAGTCACTTAATTATTTTTATTTTACTTCAGCTAAATTCATATTAATTAAGATTTAAATAATAAGGAGTGGGGGGGAGGGCCATCCCCCCCACGGAGAGACATTTTAATTGAAATTATCAATCTCAAATGCATATACCGTAGAGAAAATCATTTTTGTACATTTATTTTCCATATTAAAACTTTAAATTATAGAATTAAACATTATGATTTTAGTTCCAGGTCTAATCGATGCAAAAGGTATTAATTATGTAATATGAAATAAGTTTGAATGCAATGCAAAAGATTCTGTATAGCAACCGATTTAGTTGGGCGCAAACATTTGTAGGCGTAGGTAAAATATATAGTTAGATACACATAGTATGAAATGAAGCATATCCTGGAATAACTTAGATTAAGCAATATTGTTATTACACACTCTTATGTTAATCATGTTTGTTATGATAATGATACACATATGTGATGTCTTTACAACTAAAGCAGTATGACAAACAAAAAGATAATCAGATGGAATCTGTGTGGGCAAATGTATAACAGCGTTGGTTCATTTAAACATTATATCCATTATAATGCTTCTTTTAAAACAATTTTAACACTAAATTACGTCGATTATACATGATGCAATACATTAGGTATAAATCAGACAAATAAGCCATATGTTATCCGTTGTTTTTTTTAATTAAACTTTCTCATATGAACATAAACATTAGCACATAATACATTAGACTATACCATAAACTTAATATTGTTAAGTTATTGCAGAGAATTATATTAATTATTTTGGATTTTTCCACATGTTGGTGGACAAGTTTATTTTTCTACTAATGTAGTAGTATAAACTTTATTGACATCAAAAAAACAACAATAATAAAGACCAAGTATAATAAAGCAAATTTTTTAACATAACATACATGGTTTGTCCGATAATACAATCAATGATTTTTTAGGGAAGCGTCGCAGCGCGCTCTGGAGGGTGGGGGGCTGAGTGGAGGGGAATGTCATAGAACAAGCGCAAGAACAGGTAGTCGCCTCCGAACAGCTGGGGAGTTTGGAGAGCTGGGAAATTTGGCAAGACCGCAGCGGAAACTGTTACAAAGATTAATATGACTGTTGGCAATGATTGCCATTCGAATCTACAAGTCTACCGGTGGCACAAGGTATTTGTTGAAGGCCCTGAGGAGGTGAGCGATGAACCCCGCGCTGGACGGCCATTAACGTCCAGGCTTGTCTACTACGAGTAAGTACTTCAGGTATCTGTGACCGAAAAATTCTACATGGACATCCTTAAGAGACTCAAACGCAGAATTCAAACGAAGGATTGGAAACTTTATCATGACAATGCTCTAAGGCACACACATTTTGTTGTGACCAGCTACCTGGATAACGCAGATGTACCAACGTTTCTCCAATCTTCCTATAATCCTAACGTGGCTCCCCCAGGCTGTTTTTTGTTTCCGCGCTTGAAAACGCCCATGAAAGAACAATATTTCGGGACGGTCGACAACATCAAAGAGGCTTGCACCAAGGCTTTAAAGGACATTCCGGAGAAGGACTACAGTGACGCCTTCGATGCTTGGAAATCTCGCTGGCGGTGATGTATCGACACATGAGGACAAACCTTTTAATGATTTGTACCGATCTAATCAATAATTTTTTTCTCGAGTTCTTGATATTACTTCCCGGATAAACCCTGTAGATAGTGTTGTTTCTCATACAGAATATTTAAGCTGAGCATGACTTGAAACAATAATTTTTTGTGGTAACGCATTTACTTCATAATCTTTTCTTGTCGGTTATTAGATTTATCTCTAAAAGGTAAAAAGTACGATTACGTTTTGTGTTTGACGTTTAATATGTATTTGGTTTAAGCTTAAGCTGTTAAATTATTAAAACTTGCATTGTGCAAGAAAGCGCAACAGAACACAAATTACCGAAAGAGGGATTAACTCTATGCAACATTTTGAACACATTGCATAATTCTTGGAGGTAATCCTTTACATTTTACGGGCTAATAGACATTGTTAGAATAAAATGCACGAAAACATTTCATATCATAGAAATCTTTTAGTTTTTATACTTATTTATTAGACGTTATTTTAGTTTTATTTTATTATTAGTAATCTTTATTTGTCATAAACAATTAAAAATTCTGAACAAAATAATTAAAACACAATACTACATACTCAAAGCAAATTTATACATTTCAAATAAAATTCTTAATTGGGAGAGTGAAGGATAAGCTCTTTTAATCCATTATGAGTATACCCTTTAATTTCTTGTTCTTTCCTGCCTAATTTCCTGTCCTCTAATTTCCTGTACATATCCCCCTTAAAAATAAAAAAAGTAAAATAAACTTGCGAACATCATCTGGGATGGTTGTTTATGGCATCTCTTTTTGTTTCATATCCAATTCCAACCTTCTGTTTAAGTTTTTTGCAACATTCAGTATGTACCGTTTATAACAGTTACCCATCTGTAAATTTCCACCTTCGCCCCATCACCTCTTTTGTAAACCGGCACCATTTCTTCTCTTTCATTCCTCTGGTATATTATTGTTACACTTCCACACCTCATTCATTCCTCTCGCTGACGCTTTCATTCATTCCCCTATATTTATCGGCATTCCATCCTTTCCCACACAAGTACCCTTCTGTATTCTTTTTAATTTCCTTCATTACTTGTAATATGTTTTTTCCTTGAACTTTTCACACATTTCCTATTCTCCCTCATTCCTCTCCTTTATCTCATAATCCTCCGTACATTTTACTTCCTAGTCATTTAGATTTATATTTATCGCTATTGCTTCCCTCCACTCTCTTTTGCGCAAATATTTCCATCATTCTTTCACTATTTTTTTGTGAACTTAATTTTATCACGTTCTTCCTTCTCCCATCTCTTCTTACAAAAATGTTGCTCTTTTTTCCACTCCTCTCTTGCTCTTAAGAAATCCTACCACAATTTCTCCCCATCTCTAACTTTCGTTAATAACATCCTTACTTCTTTCTTTGTTTCTTTGCTCACACTTTTCATCGTCCCACTTATTTTCGTTCCCTTCATTATCTCTAGTTCTTCATTCGTACAATATCAAAGAATCCTTCATTATACTCGCTAGCTCTTCAATATTATTTATTCCTTCCTAATTTATCTCCTATTTTAATATTGCTGCAAAAAAGCACAAGTGAGTTGATACATTGAATTTCCTCGACTTTTTGACTATTTGCCGGATGTTTAATACCTGCTTTCTCGTACCTATTCCGGCTACAAAACTTGCTTACACATCTGGGATTTGTTAGTACACGCAAGAGCGAAGTCTTGCTATCATCACCTTACTTATTAGGGTAATCAGACGGTAGTGTTCACGTTTCATCTTAAGACTTCTTTTTGTGCAGGGGAATGAATATAGACTAAGTAAAGTTTTCTGGTCATTCGCCAGTATTCCAGATTGTTGTACATAACTTTGCAAGCAAGAAAATAACAGCCGAGCTAGTGGCTTTCAGCTGTTATACGGTATATCGTCTTTCCTCAAGCCGCAGGCTTTCCTCATCGTCAGCTCATTGAGAGCTGCTTCTAAATCCTCGTGCAGAACGGATGATTGCTGTCCGTCTGATCTCTTCATTATTCATTTGCCAATCTCTGCACTTCTTGTGATTTGTTTAATTTTCTTAAAGAGGTCTGTAGTGTGGTTTAGTTGTGCATGTTCCTCAGTTTCTGCGCAGATATTAGCAAGGGATTCATTTTTGCCACGTCGGCAAGCAGTCTGGCAAGATCGTTTTAAGTTCTTAAGGTTACCTCTCTGTTCTTGAGTAAGAGGTTTACATCTCCTTAACGTCTTCGTTCTGATTACGCAGCACTCTGGTATGCTGAATAACCTAAGCCTATTGAATAACTTTGACTACTAATTGTGACGAATTGCTACTAATGTTTAGTCAGAACACGACTAGGAATTAAACAAATGCAAAACTTTAGTTTTACTAATAGATATAATACAAAATTGTAAGACATTTACTGCAACTCAGTGTCTACCAAGAGGCTGCTGGAGTGGAGACCTCGAGCGGACAAACGAAGTAGAGGGAGACCTCCGACTCGCTGAACAGACGATATAAAGAAAATCACGACAAACTGGATACAGACGGCTCATGACAGAGAAAGGTGGGCAGAAGAAGGGGAGGCCTATGTTCAACAATGGACGCAGAGGGGCTAGATGATGAGTGTCTACCATTAAACTTCCACTTTTTCCATAGATGTTTTCGTAAATCACATGTTGTAAGTAACTGAATCTTTCTTTTGCTTTCCTCTGGCTGTTACTTGTTTGGGAATAAAGGTGCTATTCTCAAATGCTATTCTTTGCAAACATAAATTGTATCATATTTAGCAAACTATTTCACGGAAACAAATTTAAAACGTTTTCAACTGTTTTTAAAACAATTTCAAGCTCAAAAGTTCAATTTTGTCCAAAATTCCAATTTGATCCACTTTCAAGCCCAAAATCCCATCCTCGTCGCCAATTATAATTTTGTTGCCGAGGTACAGGTTTAAAAAATGCGATAATTGATTGTATTTTGATCTTCGGATTTTATAGGGTTTTCTCTTGTATTTGTTGTCACATTTATTCTTCTGGTGTTCTTTTGGGTTCTTTGGGTGTTCTTTGGTCTTCTTTTATTGCCTATCTAATTTTCTTTGTCATATTTGTGTGTGGTGCCTTAGTTTGTGTCTTAGTTGGATTATTTTTTATGTAAGGTATTAAGTAGGGTTAGGTTAGATGATCTCTGTTAATAAACAGAGGATCACTGTTTACTAAATTAACCAAGTAAATTCATCTCGATATAAAAACCCAATATCATTTAAAGATGTAATTTTTAAATCAAAGTGTATAAAATGTTTGTACTGTTGTCTAATAGTGTGTTAAAGCATTGTTTAAATAATTAATATTAATTATAAAGGCTTTGATTTCCTTTTTCTCTTGGCACTCATGCTTCCTCTTACTGCCTTGGCAATATTCAGCATTTTCGAGAATTAAACGTTTCATATATTTAAGACGATGATACGAAGATTTACAAATGATGAGCTTCCGAAGCATCCTCCGGTGCAGGCCTCCGAAGCAGACCCAGCTGCAGACTCCATCAAAATTCAAATGATTCAAATTGAGTCAAGGTTCAGGCAGCTGGGCGGTTGTCCCGTAGAAATAGTCTGCAACTACTTACATCGCTAGAGCTGTTATAAGTTAATATTAAACACAATCGAGACAAATATGGGAATATACGAGTGCTGATACCTATGTGCCACCCCTGATCCATTTACAATAAAACAACTTATGAAAAATATATTTTAGTTTTCAAAATAATCTTCCATAATATTAATACATTTATCCCAGCGATGCTCCAATATTTTGATAACCGCCCGGAAAAAAAGATTGTCTGAACTCTGCAAACCACTCTTCTATAGTAGATATGACCACGCAAGTGTTCTTTTACGTTTAGGAACAGTCCGTAGTAGATGGGGGACAAGTCCGGTGAATAAGCTAGGTGCTCCACCAGTTCATTGCCTGCTAGGTGAATGGCGGCCTCCTTTGCTACACAAGTGATACTGACAGCATTGTCCTGATGGCACAGCACATCTTTGCTCAACTTTCCATGACGTTTTAGTTTTATAGCTTCTCGTAATTTGGCAATCAGTTGTGCATAACAGTTCCTTGTAATCGGCTCTCCCGCTTGACGGTAACCAGAAGACACAGCATAACCTTCCCGGCTAATAACCACTTCTGAATTTGCGTCGTGGTGAAATCGCTATGTTTTCATTGTTTACTTTGGGCTTTGGTCTCGGGATCATATAACATTACGACCAAGAAAGTTCTCCTCGTTGGTACATGTCAAAAGACGCTTGGAAATTAAAACTCGGTTCGTCTGTGATCAATTGGTCAACATTCGCGGGACCCATCTTGCGCTTATCTTTTTCTAACACAAACTCACTGTGTTGAACGATGTGATACGATAAGGCGGTATTCTCAACAATTTGTCTGATGTGTATATGTAGATCTTGAAGCACCATGCCATGAACTTTTTGAATATTTTGTCAGTACTTACCGTTATAAGGGTACCTCTAGCATGCTGAATTTCACAAGAACTCGCAGCACCAGCGTTTCACTATGTCATAAGATATTTTTGCGGGTCCCCCTGATTTTAAAATGTTTACAACTTGCTTACAGATATCTATTGAATCTTGTGTAGTATATTTATATTAATTTGAACCTTCCTCGTATATTTGGATATAGTACTTGCATAATTATTTTAAAATTCAATGGCCAGAAAAATTATTTGATATTGATGATTGAAACTAATTTGTGGACTGTATATCTTATTTTTATTGATACATATTTTTTCTTGTCATAGACAACATAGATTCTACAATTATTTCTTTTATATATCAGTCGTTTCCATATTAACCGAACAATAGACATTTGTTCTTCTTCTTCAACAAGTTTTGTTTTGGATTTTTATCTTTCAACCATTATTATTCCAAGATGACAATCTGGTGTTTCTGTTATTGGTTTTGACAACCATTATTATTCACAATGCCTGAATCGCATAATCTCTTAAAAAGCGATTAAAATGATTTTCTTCCGTGTACGTGTTTTTCAATAAAGCTTTAATTAGTTATTACATATTTACTGTAATATTTATGTTTCTTCACTAAAAATTTTGATTAACTTTAAATTTACTTTGACAAGAGAGTAGACATTTCTAGGTATTCGAAAAGATTTAATTTGTTGTAGCTTTCAAGTATATGGAGTGGTTTCTTCGAGTATATGGAGTGGTATTTATTTAGATCTAGAAATTTATGATTCGTTTTTAAATTGTGGTTTCCAAAATTACTCTCAGCAAAATTACAGGATTTGCGAAATCGTTAACATCATTAAATACAATCCCTTGTAGGCACAGTATGGTCACCTAACTACACCCCAATAATAAGATAACTACTTCAAATGAACCCATACAGCTAATAGCATGTATGTCTGAAGATGACCTGAAAGGGTTGAAACTATATAGTCACAATCTAACAGTTGTACTATACGTGGCAATCACGAAGTAAATACACATCCAATTGATATTTCAAATATAAAGAAAGTTTATTTGTATGTAACGGTTCCCAGATATCACAAGATCAAATTTAGACGTGGCAATGTTACTTCTTATCACAGATATACAAATGGCATAAATGCATTTGTATGCACTCTGTCAGGATATAGCAGCCAGTTTTCCCAAATTTTGAATTTTTGGGAGAATTCAAAATTGCGTATTGTCGTTAGTTTATATCAATCGAACGTCGAGTTGTTAGTAGACGTGGGGCGGATATGCGCCATTTTGAATTTTCCTAAATATGAATATTTTTAGATAGATAGCTGAAATTTAGCATAGTTATTGGTTTTTGCAGAGTGCACACAAGTCATTTGTTTATTTCAACACAGAACTTATTTCAACGCCTGCGACTGTATTCGGCGTTGCCATGTCGAAATTTGAAACATAGTTTTGCGATTACTTCGGATCCATTGTAGATAGAAGTTTGTAGAATGTTTTTATTTCCATTTGAAACAATATTTTATAAAATCAAAACTTAGTATACATAACAGTTGATTTTTCGAAATTTAGTTTTTAATTTGTGTTTCAAAAGCTTTTTAATTTTTATGGTATAATAAGGAGGGGGTGTTTAATAAAACGGACGATTTAATTTATAAGTAGTTTGAAAAAAGTATTAGTTTAAAAAGTTGAATAAATAAAACATGGTAATCTTTTATAACATAAAAAAGATATATGAGGGTTGTTTTTGAAGTGTAATAAACGGAATAAAATTTCAATAATGAAAACATGATTTTTTCAAGAAATTAATTGTATTACTAATAATAAAACGAATAATATTCTGTTATATAAATGACCAATCTGTTTATTCTGAAATACTGCATTTACCTGTATTAAATCTAAGTGTTTAAATCCAAATTAGTCACAGGTATTTACTAATAACGCACACATAAAATGACACATTTCCTTTGCACAATAAAATTAACAGAAACCACACCAGTGCATTAATCTGTTTCAGAATTAATTTAAGAGCGCCTACGCTTTTTTCACCGTCATGCAAATTAAAAAATTTTTTCATATAAACGAAAGTACATTCAGACGCGCGCGCGCGTTTGATACAAAAAGTTTATATTATTGTGAGAGGCGCGAGTATTTCAAACAGCTATAACGTAACTTGCACTCTGGTGCGATAGTAGAATGCGATTAATGACGACGATCATCACACAACGACGCTTCGAAGGAGCTGAGAGATCTTGTTTTTAGCGGTCTTTGATCAATCTGACCAACCTGCTAAGGCGCGATATGCATTAGGTGCTTTGTGATTTTAGGGTGACCAGTTATTTTGCGATAATTGTAATTCTAAACGATAATTTGCTTTGGACGGAACTACAGTCAATTTGGCCCAAGTTCATTAAAAATGTTCATCAAGTTTCATTATACATCGAATTTGTAATTAATTTACATAATATTACAATACGGACTAAAAGATTCAGAAAATCGATTAGTATTTATAACTTGCTATAAATCGATCGAATTTTCGTCCACGGTCGATTTAAAGTCGGCCATTTTTAGGCTGTTTTTCCGTGTGCATTACATCCCAAAATGAGCCCAAAGGAGCCGAATTAAAGTTTTTACCGGAATTACTCTATCACCAAGAACGTAGAACTAAAAATTGAGGCAATTTTGACTCTTTAGCGCGTAAAATGATGCTTCCCATCTTTAAATTATATAAACATTTGCAAAACATAAAAATTTTTGAAAATAGGGGTGAACGAAGCACTTTACGTTTTCATAGTTTTGAGTGCAGATCCTCCAGAAGTTTCTGTATGGTATAGGATTTGTTAGAAACTAATACTGTACTATTATATGCTTACAAAATGTGCTCAGCTGTTAAGCTTTCCACGTCAAATATAATAGTAGCGTATACTGCACAAAGCCAGCGGGTCAACATTTTTAGTGACTTGTTTTTTCTGTAACAATCATATACAAAACTGTATTTACATAGAGACCAAAGCATGTGACGTTGTGCGTAACATATTTAAATTTCACGGTGCTATCTACACCCGTTCAAGGGAAATGAATAGAAATGACTAAAAATGTCCCATAAAAATCATACTAAAATTAACGTTTTGACAATTATATCACTAGCTGCGATTTTTACTCTAGGCTAATTCTCTCTCTGACCGAGTTTTCCCCAAAATGAATTAAGCATGAGCTTAGTTAAAGACCTAAGACCAGAGTTGCATGCAATTTCAGTAGACCCAAATTTAATATTCTCTGTACCCTTAAATCTTCAATGTACTGTTGTCGTGAGGTATTGGTTTACAACTACTTGGCCATCCAGTTGCTTGTTGTTTGACATTAATCAATTAATTCATCATCTCTGTAAATAATTCATCTACGCCTTTCTCTTTATCATATTGGCGAACATCATACGTTCAGTTCTCATATATTTCCAATATTTTGTAACCAACGAAACGGCTTTATTCACTTCATCTATTACCCATGTAGATACTAACACCTGTTCTTCATCGTTATTATTGCAATTTCCATTCAACATTTCTTTACCGAAAGAACGACAAAGCGCAAACATTAGCTTATTCTTCATCTTGACTGGTAACACAGGATGATATAAAGCATTTGGTGGAAGAATTTTGCATTTTATTAGTGCATTTGTTTGTTGTATATCTAGAGACAAACATTCATCGCCTACCAGTACTTGAAGATGACCTATTGGAAATTTACCAGTTTTACATACCCAAGGATAGAGCGAACAAATATCTATTTGATTTTCTGTCCAGGCTTCATCATGTAATAAGCTTTGTATTACTACATCGACCTCCATAGAAAGTATCTCGTGCTACTAGTGGTGCATACAATAAAAGAGGATGATGTTCTAAAGTTTTTGCTAGCTCTGGACCGTTGAAAAGTATTTTTGCAAAATTACATTCCCAATACTCAATCACTTCATAACCAAGTTTCTGAAGTCGAGTTGTTTCTGCTTTCGCGGACTAAAATAATTAATCAAACGTGTCTGGAGAATCCTTATAGATAGGTATGTCTTGATTTACGTTGAAACATTGAATGCATCCATGATAAAAGCAACCCATGAATTGAAATAGTTGGTTGGTCTGTTCATAATAACCATCAACTCCAGCTATTTTGATTACCTTTCCTTTTGCTGCATGATGAATTATTATATTTCTATTATTTTCTTGGTAAATTGCAGCTTTCGATTGGTTATCACGTCATCTATAACCATTTTTTTGGTATTATGCCTGTACTATCTAACTTTAAATAATTTCGTCTATATACTTTATTACAAGCTGACGCAATCGTATAAGCTTCTGTGAAAGGACACACATTACATTCATTTAGAAACATTTGTCTAAACTTTAGACGGGGTATCATCAATATGTTTACGTCATTTGCACAGTATTCTACAATTTCAGTTTTCATATTGAATGCATCGTTTTTATGTTCTTCATGCCATTGCATAAATTTTGATCTATCTTCTTCTCTCATGCTATCACAATCGTAAAATGTTTTATTTGGTAGAATACCAATGTAATTTTCGTTTTGTGTAGTGTTGAATAAATATGGAAGGTCACCCTTCTTGTATACATCTGGAAGATCGAAAGCTACAGGTAGTTTTGACAATACAATGGGAATTGTCAAAACTGCCTTTGATACAATTTTGCTTACGCGTTCGTCATTGTGCTTACGCAGTAATCCACGAGAATTTCAAAAAATTACAAAAATATTCAAAACTCAAAGACTAAACGTCGTACACGTTTCGTTTCACTTTTCGGAAACGTGCTAAAAGAATCTTTTCAACTATGTGGCACACGTCCGATTTACAACTTTTTATACCTACAGTCAAAAAAAGTTGGAGTGAAAGCCATGGAAAGGACACTTTTTCAAGTTTCACCCTATAAATATTATTTTGAAATAACTACACCTAGCCAATTCCATGACCATATTTAACACCTATCTAATGATCCAACATAACATATTTTTAGTCTTCCCAAACGCGCTTTCATTTTACTTTAACGATCCAATATACCACCCCTCCAGTTTCAACCTGTACTTGGCATAAAAGTATTCATCTAGTCATTGCGTTACAATTTTTTAAAACTCATTTTTCTTTCTACTTCATATGGAATTTGTTTCTGGTACAAAATTCTAGAAACAGTAATGATTCCTAAAGTCAATGTTACCATCGACGAGCAATTTGTTGGTTTTCAAGGTAGACGCAGTTTTGTGGAATATATGCCAAGCAAGTTCATGAAATATGGTATAAAGTTCGTCTGGCTCTGCGAAGTAGAAACTGGCTACGCTATAGATGGACAAATATATATATTCATAATATATATAAAACAATCTGCAGCAGAACCAGTTAGAAAGTTGGGAATGCATACTGTTCAAATTCTAAGAAAGTGTATTCTAAAATCTTACAGTTGATAACTCCTTTACTAGTTTTGAATTACTTGAAAAATTATTATCTCTTGGTACTACTGCTGTCTGAACAATTAGGAAAAACAAAAGAGACATACCCAAAGGAAAGCAAGCGGATAAAACCAGAGAAATTCTTCATATTTTGGATGTCAAAACAATTTAATCGTACATAGGTATGTGATTAAGAAAAATAAAGCCTTATTGCTGACGAGTTTGTTGCTTTAAGACGACGAAGTAGATAATAGTACTCAAGAAAGAAAACCGGAGATTATATATTTTTACAACAAAACAAAAGGCGATGTTGATATTATGGATCATAAAATAGCGAACTATAGATGCAAACGGTAGCCATCTGTAGTTTGGTGCAATATAGTGGATATCGCAGCACACAATGCATTTGTTTTGTTTTTAGAAGAACATGTAAATTACGAAACAAAACGAAGCGTTAAAAGACGAATATTTTTAAAGGAATTGGCGAAACAAATGATTTTCTTATTTGTGGAAAGAAGGGCAAAAATCCGGATGTACAAAAATCTATTTTGGAAGATATTCTAAAATTTATATTGGTAGGAAAAACAAAGGAGCTAGCCAATACAAAAGCATCAACCAAGAAAAGGTGCTCCATGTGCCCAACAATGGGAGACCGAAAATGTGACCAAATATGTGCTTCTTGTAGTAAACCTATTTGTAGGTATCTCACTATATATTTATGTAAAAACCGTAAATAAAGAAAATAACGTATTTGTTTAATAGGAAATATAGATATTTATTGTTAAACTTTAAAATTATTGTCACGGGTATTTTTCACCCAGTAATGTAAATATAATTATTGATACAGCCATGCATCCTAGGGTTATAAAAGATACATAAGAATTAAGAGATGTTATAATCATCACATCATAAAAATTATGATAAATAAGAAATACATAAGAACTACAAAAAGTTAAACAAGAACAAATGTTGACAAATAAGTAGACCACCCACTTGCATTGTTTATAACCCAAATACACAAGAATATTACATTATCTTATAGTTTCATTTTATTTATACTTGTGGCATAGTTCTTTAGCCTATAAAATGCATTTCTTTGCAAAACTATTTTGAATTTGTTTTGTAAATGTATTTATCGCATGCTCCCTAACCGTGGTCGTAAGTGTATTATAAAATCTTATGCGTAGATCTCAAGGAGGCTTCTCATATGCGCTATTACGGTGTTTACCTTGATTAATGAGTGTCCCATAGCTTGTTGAATATTCCTGCAAATCTCTGTTTCGCACCAGACACTCGCCTCATTTGTGGATATTGTCACGGCGGTAGATTTGTGGTACACGGCGGCGGTTTTTCTTTCCACAATTCATTTATTAAGAAAATATTAATAAACTTAATCAACATATTTTTTTAAAAGAAAATAGAAATTTATTTAAAACAATCTTGTTTCAATGTTTTGGCAATCATTTATTTTGTTTAAAATTAAAATTTGTTTTAAGAAAGTGTAGAATGTTTTTCTATTTCATTAACGCATGAGGTAAATAAAATTTACTAATGTGTAACACGCGCTAAAAAAACGAAACAAAAACAATCTACAATACCACGTTGCTATTTCCAAATAAAAAAGGTATATTGATTTAATAACGAAAACAAAACACATAGTAAAATAAGTGTCCTAAGACTTTGGGACATTTTGGTCATTCATTACGGTTTTGGGTTTGCCGAGAGTAATTTTAAGTTTAGTATGGTGTGTAAAAAAAGTTTATTTATAATATGGAAGGAGAATTAGATTTTTGAGTCGTAATTCTAATAATTAATTAATAGTTCGGTTCAAGAAGTTTATCTATGGAATGTTAGCAATGATGATTGCTAACAAAACCCCTATATAATTAAGAAGGGCAAATGACAAAACGTAAATTGAACTTGGTCGGTTAATTAAATTTAAAATGAAATCAAAGACACATTAAACAAAGGAATCATTAATAAAAAAAAATTAAATAAAGAATAAACTGAACACAAGAGCGGATAATTTATTTTAAAAATTATTCCGATCTCAAATTTAAAAATCAGATTTAAAAATTATTTTCTGACGTATTTTCTTTTGGTTATTGATTTTCGTACCTCCGATAAATTTACGTTAACTACTAGACAAATAAAATGGATAAAAATGAAACTTATAATATCCACACTATGGTCGTCATTTTAATAGATTCCTAAAGTAAATAAATTTATTTGAATTAGGTTATTTGATGACAATTCCAAAAATAAACTACTTGAATCCAACTATTAATTAATGATTAGAATTACGACCTAAAATACTAATTTTGCTTTAAAATTCCTTTTTTATCTTTCATACACCATATACGTATGCAATACGTATAGGTATATGAAAGATATAGGATTCATGTTTTGACAATTTTTCTATTTCACCTTAGTACGTCTCTTGTATTGAAATTACTGCAATCCGTGAATATGCAATTTAATGGGGGGAGGTCATAAGGAACAATTTTTCTTGCTTAAATAATTAAGAGATGGGTCGATTTTTCGGTGTCTGTTTGTATGTACGTACGTACGGATGTATGTTCAATAATTTCTCCTTCCCTATGAGACCGATCTGGATGTAATTTACTTACCTAAATTGAACGCATACCGACTCCCTCTTCGAAGTATTTGGATACTAGAAAACTAGCAGGAAATCACTTTAATTCAAACCTCGCTTAAGTTATTATCGGGTTTTTGCTCTCCGAGAACATTGAATACTAGTAAATTGAAGAAGGTTACAAATGCAACTGTTTGTTTGTTTGTTGCTCACATGAAATTACCATCTCTAAAGGGTAGTTCATCTACAAGAGACAAACTTAGTTTCCGGGCTTTAGCCGACTTAGAAGTTCAGATATTCATTATCAAAGCCAATTTATCAATCAGTTAAATTCAATTAAATTATATATATTTTATCGTGTAACTTGTTATTGTAATTATTGTTGGTTAAAATTGGTACAGTAAAATCGCGTTTAGCAAAGTTTAAGATAAAAATGTTGATATAACTGAAAGACAAAAAAGTCACTATATTAATAAACATCTGGTTGCCCTATGCTCAGGTGGATTGTAATACTATTTGGTTATCTCGGATTTTGAAAAAGATCTGTATGCTCTTGACAATCAACCTGTTCCATGGAAATATGTACGTGGAGAACGTATGTGGACGTGAAGATGAGCTAAAGATTTTGTTTACTTTTTCAACGGTTTATTTATGTTTGTCGGATGTGCAACTACCTGCTTCTTTAAATTTTTTTGTGAGAATACGTGCTTGGGTTGTTATATTAATAACATGATTAAGGTATATGCAATATTTTAATATCAGACGCCCACAGCTGATTATTATATTATTGACTTCAATAAAGTTCATGTTTTTGTACGAAAATATTTCGCCAATATTTGGACATATAATCTTTAGTTATTTATTTAGAATTAATCATAAATGAAAGTAGTTTCTTCACAAAAAGAACTATTTGGCAATGGTTTCAAATAGCTTAGCTATTCATCATCAGACGTTTAATTTATACTTGAATTCTGTTTTGCTGTAATTTACTTGTTAAAGAGCAATGTTGGGCAAAGTGGTGCTGAATTTTAGGTATTTTTCTTCTTCTTAAAATGTTCAGCATCACTTTGTTAAACATTTTTCTCTAACATGTAAATTACAGCAAAACATAATAAAATTGCAGATTAAAGACCTGATGATGAATAGCTAAGTTATTTGAAATCGGTTGCAAAATAATCTTTTTTGTAAAGAAAAGACTTTTATTTATTATTAACTTTAAATAACTACAAAAGTTCACCATGGCTTCAACATTAAACATGTAATCTCTAGCTTAGTGGATTTACTTCTACTAAAATAATTGTTCTGAAAATAGAGAATTTTTGTAAAAGATTCTCTTTTTTTTAACTTCTTTCTTTCCACCTTCATCGAATTATTAATAACGATTATGGTTGGCGTAAGTTTTCCCGCTCGATTTGCTGTGAGGCATTTCGATTGGTCGAACTTTTTCTTTTTTTATATAATGGTTCTATTCTTTACTTCTCCGTTAACTACATTCTTTCTGAAACTTTTTGTAACTCAAATCAATTTTTTGTCACAAAGGCCAGGGGATGGGCTTTGTGACAGACACTCGCTCGCGACGCTGCCAACGGAGAGTCCTAGCGACTATCGCATGTGGCGCAAACATATATCTCAATTATTGCAGAATATAACAGTCTTCGGAAATATGAATTCTCGGGCACCAGGTCAGCTTAACGTGAAACCGCGCGCTGGAATCTGATCATGTTGTTCCTCCGGTTCTCAGTGACTACTGAGGCCCGTAGCAGCGAGTACGAGAGTAATCCAGTGATTCGTGTTCTTGTGGGCGCCCGTGAAAGATTCTAACTGCTAATTAATAAAACGGCATTAACGATTTAACAAAATAACGTCGATTGGTCTTCAAGACAATATAAACAAAGAAAGAAATATAAATGCATAATTTAACTGTCAATGAATAAATGTCAAATTAAGTTAATGACGCAATTATGATGGTCATAAAATAAACAATAGCGAGTCTATCAACATAATATTCAAGTGGTACATATAACACAGTACAAATGTATGTTACTAATCATTACAAAACAAAATAAAAGCGGTATATGTAAATCAATTCAAATGTGTGGTGATAAAATAATAAAACGGTACTAATGCGGAAAGCAAGTGTTTAAAGAGTCAATAATACAATTGGGAAGATGGGGTAAATTCAAATGCACGATATGTATAACGGACAAGGTAGGGATCTTACGAGTTCACTATAGGTTGTCAACACCCCATTTAACGCAAGTGCTTTGTTTACTGAGTTATTAAATCTAATCCACTTAACGCAAGTCAGCCACTTGTCATCCACTTAACGCATTTATTCACTTCGGTGAATGGAAGAGTAAGGAGATCATTATCAGTTAATATAACACCCCGTGAATGCAAGTGTTACTGTTGCTGAGCAACTAAAACTAAACTCGCGTATCCAAGTTAGTAGAATATGCTTCAGTGAAGGAAACAGAAGAGGGATCACTATTAGTTACAATAACACTATGTGAACGCAAGTGTTACTGATGCTGAGTATATGCTCCAGTGAAGGAAACAGAAGAGGTGATCACTGTTTGTTAGTATATCGCCCCGTGAACGCAAGTGTTACTACTGCTGAGCAACTAAAACTAACCTCGTGTACGCAAGTTAGTATTATATGCTCTAGTGAATAGGAAATACGTTGGCGGGAAGTTAGAAGAGAAACAAAACTATTCTAAATTACTTGTGATAAACAGAACTGTGTATGGTCTATAAAATCGATCACCAACTGTGTTTTTATCTTGGCGACTATCGATGGCTGTCGCTTTGCTCATTGTCTCGGCTTGGCTGATCGCTCCGCTGGCTACTGCTGTTAGTGATCTTGACTTCGAGTTCTCAAAATTGGAATTAAATAATTTTATTCAAAATCTCACTAGTTATGGATGGGAGCCGTCACTCAACTTTTGTTCTGATACGGGTCTACCACACGACAATTGTTTCCTTATACGGTATCCTCACACAATATTATGCAAATCTCGGTATTAATTCCACCCTATGTGAACACAACACACAATCTCTCTCCCGGCAGTTCTTCACACGTTACACTATAATTTCTATAATTTCTCGTTTCGGTCTCGTGCACAGGTAACAGTGGAGCGTATGAACAATTTATAAGCCTTTCGCATAGCCTTTCGCATAGACGTAAACGTAACACTTATTAAACATATGTAACGCATGTGTTACAGCAACACTAAAGCAAGTGACAGTTTATCTCTCTCTCTCTCTGCTGCATGTAATTAGATAGGCATTCAATTTAATTCCCCTTCTCTCATATGTACGTCGAGCGACGTGTTTATTCATACCAATACTATCTATGTTTATGAATTATGTTTTTCTCTTCTGCAAATTGTTGAATTATATTTTTAAGATGATTTCCACAACTTTAGAATAACTACTGATTAGACTTATAGGTCTACGATTGACAGGGTACAGCTGGTCCTTTTTCTTTCTTGGTAAAGTTCTTATCAATGAATATTTCCATCTCTTTGGGAAGTAGCTACAAATAATATTATTATTTATTACGCTCTTTCTTCTGTTTCTGTTGTAGTAAATTTTCACATTTCTCGCGAATAGGTTAACCAGTTTGTTTTTGTTAGAACGAATTTGGAATGTACCGAAAAATTATTCAACACACTTTGGTCTGCTGCTAGAAGGTGGTCTGCTGATAAAGCAAAGACCACTTTTAATTTTATGCAAGATGAATATATGTATGATATCACTTCTATGGTAGGGGTTTGCTGGAATTGACATTGGTTCATTTGACCCAATGAATAAAAGGTGTTTCTTTCTTGTTTTTGCCATACTAAAATATCTAATAGGAAGAAATTTCAGCTCTACTAATATCTTAAAGTAGGCTTAACAAATGTGATAAAGTAGGTATCCCTGGGTTTACAATCTACAGGGAAGATAGACCAGTTAGTAAGACCTGTGGGGGGAGTAGCTATTACAGAAGAGGTTGCACCAAATATAGAAGAGGTTAAACTAATTTGGCAAACGAACAAATCATTCTGGTTGCAATGTACATGAGACTAGCTGTTACGCCAATTGTTGTGGACTTTGAAAAAATTTTTAAATATGGAAGAACTATAGCGGGAGGCAATTTAAATCCCATTATTATTCATGTTTTTCATTTAAATTGCCTCCCGCTCCTAGTTTAAA
>WYDF02260603.1:0-19306 GCA_009867245.2 Adranes taylori
TTGAAATATTTCCTAAACTACATCTGTCTGTCGCATTCTGTTCTACAATTTTATTCCAACTAATGAAGACTACCAAATCCTGATATATAAGTTGCCTATCTTAATAGATACGGAAAACAAACACATATTAAAAATTATTTGTGTCTTCGAATAAGTGCCTGTTTGCTCAAATGGAAGAGCAACAACCGGCAATCGAGAGGTCCGGGTTCGAGTCCCGGACGGGGTAAACATTTTTTCGAGTCACAAGTAAAAAGAAATATTCAATTCATAATTTACTCTATTAAATAATGCAAGCTAGAAGTTTAACCACGAAACATCAAATATTCAATTAAATATGCGACCGCCAGCAAAGCGGAAAATTAATTTCATAATTGAAATATCAATTTCATAATTTACACTATTAAAATAAAATGCTAATTAAAATCAATAAAATTAAATTAAAGTAATAAATATTTATGTCAAAAATAATGAGACATATTTAACCAAAATAACGTTTCAATCATCGAGTACTACACAATCCTGAGACAAAAGGACGAAAAACCACAACTCAATGAAACTAAGAACTAAAATGAAGTCAAAGCCGACAGCTAAACTTGTCTAATTTTAAATAATATACAAGCTCCAGAAATGCTCCTTTATAGACTTGTAAAGAACGCCAGCCTAAATCGGGGCCTCTACTATAACTGCAGAATAATAAGGACCGTGGCTTGGTTTTCCTAGAATAGAATGCAGATGCATCAACTCAACACCTCCACTCGAATTATAAGAATTTTTATATTCTTTTCGAATATTATACAAGTTTACTACAATTTTATATTAAGAAAATATAATTTATACTTTCTAATTATATTTATTTTCTAATAAATCTTCTGAATCAGGTTGTAACTTTTCAACTATTTCAAGAATCAAATAGCGTGAACTGTACACTCATGGCTGTACACACATAAGTCAATTTTAATCGTAAATGGGTAAATGGCGATTTTCCAGAAAAGACAAATATAGCATTTCCTCATAATAGGCATTTGTAAATTCAGAAACAAGATAAGTCAGGGACTGATGTTGTTTCTCAACTGAACAAATGATTTGAAAGTCACTGTTTAAGTTGCGAAGCTTTCAATGATGTTTTAATATTAGCAAAAGGTTATACAAAAAATTGGAAAATCATTATGGGTTGTCATAATAATATATAGTCTGAGAAAAAAATAAAAGAGAGGTTGTATATAAAGGAAAGTAAAATAAGTACGTATACATACCAGCTTCTTTAGATTACAAGGAGGAGTATATGTCCTACATCAAAAGTTTCATACCTAGGCTCTATGTACCTAACATCTCCAACTTTTCCAAACATCTCGCAACTTTAGACGTGGCATCCTATGGGAAACATTATGCATGGTTAGTAAAACTGGGCCTGTTATTTTGGAACAAATACGCCTTTAAAATGATTTTACACCTGTGTACGACTAGTGCAGTAACAGGTTCACTGATTCCACAAATGATCGTTTTGTGTCACTTAAAACCACTTTTATTTCAAGAATTATTTTAAGAAAATTATAAAGCTGTTTTATCTACTTCCATTTACTTAACCAAAAATTTAAAAAAATAATTTAATAAATTTATACCAATTTTTACCTTTCTCGGGTCCTAATATTTTTTTTTCGTCATCTACATTTCTCGCGTATATAAATTCATATATACGGTGGAATCGCCGAACATAACCAGAGAAACACAAAACTTATGCATAAGGCTGCGAGAAGGCATATATTCGAGAAGAGTGCTCTACGTACCGATATCAACCGCTACGTTTGATTAGCCAGGTACAAAATACTAGTTAGTATAAAATCCTAGACCAGTCGGCACTTCTTGGACAAAAAAAGCAACCTGTTGCTAAGGATCAATCTGTAACAGTTGGTACAAAATAGGAACAATATGTGATATCAGGAACAACTATGAGTACTATAATAGATAAATAAACTGTAACCGTTGCAATATAATGTTTTAAATTTTAAAGGACGTAATCAATAAATCGGGATAACTAAAATGATGTGCTTCCCTCCCGTATAGGTCGTTATGAGATAGTAAATAAATTTATCTATCTTGGATCCATGCTTCACTCCTCTGGCAAATGTGAGTATGAGATTCGGTGTCGAATCGAAATAGCTCGCTCAGCCATGACTAAGTTAACAAAAATGTGGAAAGATCGATCTCTAACCAGAAACACCAAGATCCGCCTAGTTGACACACTGGTTTTTCCTATCTCCTTCTATTCTGCGGAAACATGGGTAATCCGATCGGCAGATCTCAACCATATTGACGCCTTTGAAATGTGGTAAGGCGGAGAATGCTTCGGCTAGGAGAACTAATGTCTCCGTTCTAGCGGAAATAAACCCGACACAAAGGCTATCAACTAGGTCGAGGAAGAGTCCTCGACTTCTTTGGACATATCACTCGTCACGACCATATAGAGGGGCTGACTGTGCAAGGAAAGCCGGAGGGAAAAGGAGAAGAAGTCGATCACCAACCCGTTGGACCGACGTCGTCACCAGACTCATGAATACTGCATTTGCTACGGTGACACGAGAAGTAGCTGCCCAAAAAGAAGGTGGCGAACAGCGGTGAAACGAGTCCTAACACAACTAGACGGTTTTAACTAACTGAACCCATATACTCCACCGCCACCACACTTCGGTCACGAAGTTAGGACGTAGAAGAAGAATCAATAAATCTTTATTGCTACGACGATCGTAATAACAATAATAAATTTAGTGGTAAAATTTTAAAATATTGTTCAATTGTTTTTAAAATTTACATATCTAAAAAATCGGAAGCAAAACAAAAATTTTTATAATTTCCAAAAGAACGGTAATAGACACGTCTAGTTTCAGACAATTTTATTGAATTCAGTAGAGATAATTGAGTACAATACTACATCTTTAATACATAAAGGAACTGGTTTTTGTTTTCATATAACCATAACAATGATTGAAAACTAGATGATAACCAGTTGTAAAATGACTATCCATTACAGGTCATATTTTATTTAAATGTAATTACAACATTTGACATTTAATTTGACATTTTAAATGGCACAAGAAAAATCACATTGAACATAAATAAAAATAATAATTCTCTTCAATCATGTCATTGTTCAGGCAAATCAGAATACTACTCTTCACAAAGCTAGACGTTTATATATAAGTATAAAAAGCGTTCCAGACCGACGGGTAGACAGACAGATGGACGGACAGACGGACAAATCTAGACGTTTATATATATAAGTATAATAAAAAAATACTTTCTACAAATCTAATCCACCATCATCCCTCCAATGTAATCCAAAGTTATGAGTAGGTCAGGCGCCGCTGATTACTCTTTTTTCATTTTATATGCGGACATTTAGAGCCCACAAACTCAACAATTCAGTGCAAAATGGAAAAGGTTCAGGTAACAAGTATTTGTAAGTACCAGGAACAGATCCTAACTATTCTACGAAAATAGTAGAATTATTCACCTCTAATTTAAATCTTACAAACGTAGTTTACATGTGCAAATTTTCGGCCCCTTACTGAGAATCCAAATTTTGAGAAAATTCAATTGGTGCAATTTCGCCATTTTGAATCATTGATGTTCAAATTGTTTGGTAAAAATCAACTGACATTAAAAATCACCTAGGTGTAGGTACTAGTGATGGGAGTTCTCGTTACGTTTAAAACTTAATAAATCTATTCCTCATACTGACAAAGAAAAAACGTAAAATCAAGTATTCAATAATTTTTATTAATTAGTAGTGCGCTGTATTATATTTTATTGTGTGCATTGTAGTTACTTTTATTTAAACTTAGCTATTAATGAAACAAGTAATAGGAAAAATTCTTAAAAGAAATCAATTTAAGAAAAAGAAAAAAATCGTACATATATAGAAACAGACTAATGAATTTTTATTAAAATGTTTATGTAACTTATATTTATTGTATCAGTAATAATTTTGTTTCGTATTTTCAATTGAATTAAAAATACATTTTTATTTTTTTAATTAAAAATATACATATTTACAAATTAAATGCTTCTGTATAAATCAAAATCAAAAAGGTTCCCATTTATCAACGACCATCTAAAGGCAATCGCTCATCGCGCTCCTACATGAATCTTCTGTTAGAAAACTGTATCCGATCATTACTTTGCAATCGACGCGGTTAGCTGTTTTGATTAACAATCGTAAATATTCATATGAATATTTTTGTTTGTCGTTCTACTGGAGCTATACTAGACGCATATTGAATAGTGAACGAGAATGAATCACGCGACTGACTGGATACATAGAACCACATAGAAAGAACTACATATTTTTGGAATTAAATTGTTTTCGGCGCGGACACCTTGCGTAGCACATCAAGTGCAAACGTGCTGCTCTTTCATTATGCTTTGCGTTTACTAAATATTCTCTTGCTGCTTTGATTCAATGTATAAATCTATTGTAGCGCATTTTAAGTAGAAATCTTTTTCAATTTATTATTTAAGTAGTTTTGAATAAACTATCGAATAAGAGATGGCGGAAAAAACAAATTTATAAAAAAATAATTCATTGACTCGATATATTATATGTTTCAATAGGAATAAGTTCTTTTCAAATGACATCGCGTTCCAAACATATAGCACGAAAAAACATGTACTTTACGGCACATCACTAGTATGTACTCAAGGATGTGCTCATGTACGCGTAAAGCTATACTCCAATGTTGTACAAAAGCCGCGCTGTAGCCCACTTGGAAAGGGTCATTTTGCACGCGCGTAAGTGGAAGGCATACTCTAGCAGTAGCTGAATACAGTGCAACGACGTTGCATTTAATGCGTTCTCTGTAGTTCGTGCGGGTAGGTACATAGTGTTGAATAGTCTCCACTTGTTGAATATTTATTACTAGTTTTCAAGATTGTGGCTAGTTGGTTAGCATTTATAGTGGCTACTGTAAATTAGGATATTTTGAAATACTAGAACGTTATCCTGTCCATCTTTTAGTGATATGCACTACTGTTTTTTTTCGTAAACGATTGCAAACAGTTTGTTGAAAAATCAGCTGTTATTGAAAACCGTTTGAAAATAACAGGTTGTTCTCAAAAGACCAACATTTCTACAACTTGCAATAGCACAGGTAATTGTCAAACGAAAAACTTTCAACTCGCGTATTTTCAACTAGAAATTGTTGAAAATACACGAAACGAAAATATAATTTATAAAATATCTATTATTTATGATTCATAAATGCAAAACGAACAGAAAGTCGTACTGCTTGCTTATACACAATGCACGTAAAGAGAGAGTAAGAGCGCGAGAGATTCTTGTAGAAAGAGACTAAGCGTTGCATCAATTTGTAATAGCTTAATAAATAACTGTTTGGCTCCATATGAAAAAAAAAAACGGTTAGTTAGTTTTTTTGCAAAACATTTTTTCAAACAGTTTGTCGTTTTGAAATCCATCTCTAGTACCTTTATACAGGTAATCTCATAACCTCACTTCCCTTTTCAAAATCAATGTGATAATCTTCGTCTTTTATTTCAGGTATCGATGTTTTAAAATTGACGAGGACATTATAAAATATGTGGTGTCAAAATTGTGTACTGCCTTAAACGTAAATGTTTTCTACATATAAGACGTAGCGAATTTTATTATTATTACTGCTCAGTGCAAGCTTACAGAAGGTGAAAACTATGATGACAAATGTACAGTTTGGATAAGGCATCATTTTTCTTCTTTAACCCACACTGCACACTGTGAAGCACAACGTTACGAATTTCGAATACTATTTATATGCCAACATTTTAAATTAAACAAAGTTACAAACAGCAAAAGAAAAGATTTTAGAAATAAGCAATTTGAGGAATAAGGATTTTAGGAATAAGCAATGTGAGGCTTCAATAGACTAGATTTTTTTTAAATCAATCGTTACACTATTAGAAGTGACGAAAAATGGTGTTAACGTGGTCACTACACTTAATTTAGTTCACTTTCACAAAGTCAACGTAGCAGTAGCATATAATTATCTTAGTGTCAATCCTGCAACCCTTGAAATCTTTACGGAATATTTTCCATCAGCTGCTAAATTATATCATGAAATGAAGATATTAGAACTCGGTGACGAAATTTCTGCTATATCAACATTAGCTAATGGCCAAATCAAACAAATGTATGATACCTGGGGGACGTCATTATATGGTACTCGTGAAGAAATGAGTATTTTGAAAGCTTTGCAAAATAAAAGTGAAGAACTGAAGCTATTAGGAATTGAAATAAATATTATTGAAAATTCTATGATTATTGTACTCATAACCTCAATAATGTGAAGAAATTTAAGAGAGGATTTCACAAATGAATTTGTGTTTATTGACTCTAGTGGACTTGTGACCAACCGTATATGTGCGTAACACTCATATTTTCAGCGAATAAAATAGGCACCATGCCCCTTGTACGTGTTTTGCATTAATCGCAATCCGAGTCAAATTATACTGGGGTTTTATAGCTGTACTATAGCTATACTGATACTATACTGGGGTTGGTACAAGTAGCTAGTATCACTGCTTTCGACTCAAATGAACTACCACACCTAGAACTATTGAACTGAAACGAAAAAAATTTCGGTAGAATACTATAGAAAGTCTTTACCAGAATGCTATAACAGTTTTCACAGAGCATGGCAATCGCTTGGAAAATATGTTCGAAGATAATTATACGCCAGTAACAATGTCATATTTAATTCGTTTTAACATTGTTCTGCAAAATACTCAGATTCCAGCGCAAGCTCATAGTTTTTTAGTTTTACAACAAATAAATTACATATGGCAATAAAAAAATTTAAAAAAAATTTAAGTTCAACCAACATCTACAGCTAGAAGGAACGAAAGAGTACTTCCCAAAAGTTCCAATAGAAAACAAGCTAGTCGTCCCACAATCGCGGAAAACAACGTGGAGCGTTGTAAAAAAGGAAAAAAGCACACATAATTTATCCGTAAATATATCTGCAAATAAACTCTGCAAATAAATTCGGCAATAATTGCTTCAGGTGAATTGCATTATTTAAATGTTCGTAATGCTGTTTGTTTTTAAATATTTGTCCTTACTGAAATGTATATTGCTATGTAAAAATATAGATATACACAACTTATTATATCATAACTAGAAGATAACCTGTCCTAAAACGAGTATCCATTACCAGATCATATTTTATTTACCCAAATGAGTTGGGTTATTTAACCCCTACCGGCGTTTTTTGTAACCCAAAAGACTTATGTTATTTGCCCTCTACCCTACCTTCATTTTTCCATAACCCAAAGAAGTTGGGTTATTTGACCCCTACCTTTTTTTAACCCATGAGAGTTGGGTTATTTGACCTCTACTAACTTTTTTGTAACCCAAAAAACATGGGTTACTTGGCTCCTACCGGTGTTTTTCGTAACCCAAAGAAACTTGGCTCAACTTGGGTCAAAAGCGCTCCAGACAGACGGACAGACAAAGCTAGACGTTTATATATAAGTATAAAAAGCGTTCCAGCCAGACGGACAGACAAAGCTAGACGTTTATTTATGTACTTGAATTCGTTTATTAATAGTAAGAAACTATATGCGTCTATCTTGAAATTTATGGGTTTTTTGGATTTTATTAGTTCATACAGAGTAGAGTAGAAAATTAAGTTTTATAATATAATCTAACATAATAAAGAAATTTAAATGCACGCCACTGCTAGTATTGAATGTAAACTAAACGTGACAAAATAAGTATCAAAAGCGTTCCAGACAGACGGACCGACAGACAGACGGACAGACAGACGGACAAAGCTAGACGTTTATATATAAGTACTAGATGATAACCAGTCGTAAAACGACTATCCATTACCAGGTCATATTTTATTTAAATGTAATTACAAAATTTGATATTTAATTTCACATATTAAATGTCACAAGAAAAATCACAATGAACATAAATAAAAATAATAAATTCTCTTCAATCATGTCCTTGTTCAGGCAAATCAGAATACTACTCTTCCTAACAAAGCTAGACGTTTATATATACGTATCAAAAGCATTCCAGACAGACGGACAGACAGACGGACAAAGCTAGACGTTTATATATAACTATTTAATTAGCGTTCATGTATGCATTTTATCGTGTTTTTGACGGCGTGCGTGCGCGTGCGTACTCATTGCGTTTAATTCAGCTCGAGTATTCCTTACACCCGTTTGCGTGGGAAGCGGCCATATGCGAGTCGGGTACAGCAGGTTTTTTGATTTAGCTGCGTTGTACTGTACAAGACTATGCCTTTACGCTACCTGTACCTAGAGATGTATATAGAATACAGAACCATAAAACATTCAGACTGTATTTGTCTGATGTAAACATTATTAAGCAATTTAATGGGATACTATAATCGCGTAGAGGGATACAAAAAATGGATTTGATTATTTGCATGAACGGGCTGAAGATTAAAAAATGTAGACGCCCTTACTCTACGTTTACACTTGATTATGAAAAGAATAGTTAGATTCTAGTTTATCGAGTTCTTGATGAATGAGATGAAATTTTTCTGATATTTTCAGATTCAGATTCCTGATATAATATTAACAAACTATCGAAAATTTCGCCCTGTATGAAGAAGGAAGCGAAAACTGGACGCCATCGTTCGTCAGGATTTATTTTCGAATCAAACGAAGTTTTTGAAGACTGCACTTTCGTCTCTACTATAAGTAAAA
The DNA here is from genome assembly GCA_009867245.2 of Adranes taylori. Taxonomy (NCBI): domain Eukaryota; kingdom Metazoa; phylum Arthropoda; class Insecta; order Coleoptera; family Staphylinidae; genus Adranes; species Adranes taylori. The sequence goes on from WYDF02260603.1 coordinate 8,734, forward strand.
GTACTTAATCATTATGGTTCAGAAACTTTTACTTCAGTCTAATGCTTATAATTTGATTTTCTAGAATTCTTATAAGAAAAATTATAAATACAAAATATGATGATAGCAGAAATTTCTGTTTTATAACATAGATTATATACGATTCCATATTTATTTCGCCATAGAGTAAAATGTATTTATTTTATCTCCAAAAATTCCAATATATTATCACATAAACAATTTAAACTCATCTGAAAATATGATGTGTCAAAATGATCCAGATTTTCCTTACGCTATCCGAAAAATGCAAGCGCGTAAAGAGGATCCCATATGCGAGAATATGTCCTTCATATTCCCCAAACGTTTTCTCCACTCACGGTTTTACGATTTCAGCGTATTCCATGCGACAAATCTGCTATGCATGAATCTTGTTACAGAGACGGTTTTTTACGGTTCTCTCTTTTACATGCGTTTGTTTTTTATGAATATCAGTCTCTTCTATTGGCTGCTTTTAAGATGCATCTATACGAAGGACATAAAGTACTAGTATATTTAGAAAAATATTAAAAAGTAGTTACGTCATCGAACGTATTCAAAATTATAGGAATTTTGAAAGAACTCAGATTAACAATAGAAGAGGCGAAATCAATCACTTCATCATCAGGCGTAAGAAATGAAGTCAGTTGCTACTAAAAATTGCTTTGAAGCACAAAATTGTAGAGAAATGAATAAAGTTTATCAAATTATTCAAATGCTTAAAGTTTGTAATGGTTAAATGTTTTCAGTGTGATGTTCCAATCGTAAAAAAAATTAAAGTAAGGCGAACAAAAAAAACGAATTGGATCATATTAATAATAGATACCAGGCTAGTTCCAAAATTACCAGACCTGACGTATAGATGTAGGTGTTGTTTGAACCGTCATCGTTATAGAGCTCGTTTAGTATTTATTTGGCAACCATCAATAGTGAACGCTCTCAGTGAATTTGTAAACAAGGAAGAAATTGGCCATCCTTATGTGATACACTACATTCATTTAAAAGGCCTCAGTCCGAATAATATCAAAGTGGTCCTAGATTCTGCTCTGGAGGAGCCTGCTCCTTCGTTTACAACAGTAAAATATTGCGTTGCAGGGTTTGTTGCGGATTTTTGTCTTATAAAAGTAGGATCGTGCTATTGTTATTAGTCTCTTTGTATAACCACCATAGCGTTTTCTATTCGTAACATGATGATTCTGGTAGCTCCGCGGGCAACGGAGTCTGATGGGCCTCTTTGGAGTTGGTTTGGTTTCGTTGGTTTCTTGCGGGCGACTCGTTGCGGCAATCTTCTTCTTCTCCCCACGTCCTTCTCGTTTACGCACCGGTGACACAGTGAGTACAAGCATGAGTTTTAAAGAGAGAGAAATACTATCACATGAGAAATGTGATAGTAAACGAAGATGAGAAATACAAAAGAGTCTTCAGAAATATAGGGTGCGTCGGTAAGTTTGATATTTATAATTTATCGTAGATGTTTGTTGTTGATTTTAATTTTTTTAAATAGTAGATTTAAAAATGATAATTGAATTAATATTGACTTTATATTGAATTAATATTGACTAAATATTGACTTTATATTGACTACTTTTTATTAAATCAGTCTGATGGGTGCGATAAACGCTCGCTGGTCGTTAGATATATATGGTCATTTTATTGTTAATTATGACATCGAATAGAATGGGGATCCCTCGTCACATCGGAAGAGCACAATTCCCAAATTGCATCTCCTGATGGTAGACAGAGTGAACCTTTTATATGGAATTCTCTGGCGAAAACCTGCTCCTGACAGTCGGCTGACCAGCTGCACTTTGCGTGACTTCGGCGGTATGATAGGCGTGGCCTGAATGAAATTTCTGTTAGAAAATAGAAGGAAAGTTTGAATCTTTTCCTGATCCGTTGAGAATTTTAAGGATCAAAACTGCGTTATATTGTCGACGAAAATCTATGAAAACGCAAGTGTGAGCGGCTCATAAACTGTAGTTGTAGCAGCTTTATGTGATCAAAGTTTAACATATAAAGCTACATACGTCATTTCTCAATTGAATAAGTGAATTTCTAAAATACTACGAACTTTTGTTATATGCTCGTACTTTTGTAAAATGCCAATGGTACGCTATCATTGGCATTCTACAAATCAACGAACAAAATATGGGTTAGTACATTTCTTGCTAGTCTCTGCTCAAGTAGTTTTGTAGCGTAGAAATATTGTCGGCACACGACCTCCCAGCGCAAAAGCCATTCTGCTCTCCAATAGTCCAGGAAAAGACTTCTAATCTGGCTTCTATTCAGAGAAACAGTTAAAATGATACCTCTTTAATTATCAAATATTTTCTTGGAGCGTTTTTGATGGATTGAGCTCGGATAGGCCAGGCCACAGTCGCCAGGTATATTGCCATTACAAAATAGGTAATTATTAATCATGGCTGCTATATTTTCTATTGGTATCTGGGATCTGAATTTAACCAATTCCCTGGGAATACTTCTAGCGCAGTCGGTTGCCCGTTGCTCATTCCGTCAGAGGCTATAGATATTTATGCTGCTGCAATCAATGGCGGCGCGTGAAAATTTTGAGTAGGTGTTCACTAGACTATACTCGTTTAAAAAAGTAGTGTATATTAGACGTTAATCTAATATTGGTGTTTCGTAAATAATTATGCTTTTCAGTTTTTGTTTGACTGAATTTTCAAATCAAGTTTTCTTATTTCTAGTTTGTCTTCATAAGATAAATTTTTTCTCACAATATTTTGAACTGAATTCATTATCATTTAATGTGAAAATACTTGATTTAAAAGTATTCAAAATATTATTTAAAATAATAGTCCGATAATCCGATTTATTATTATTTATTATTATGATTTTTTTATTATGAGCATATTAATTACGTATATAAAGAGAAGTGCGTCAGAAGAATATTAAAACGAAACTCACTCCACATACACAGCGCGCTCCTACATAAATTGTGCACTTTTCTTCATATAAAATTGCTTGTTATTTTAGATCAATCAGGAGAGCCCATTGGAAAACTTCAGATTTTGCATGTAAACAGAAGTGCACACATTTTTACTATGCTATGCTAGTAGACATAAAATATGTTATTTGTGTACCCTTTTATTATTTTCTCACCAGTCTGCTACGTAGCTGGAGTTCTAATAGCAAAAGGCAATATGAAAATTTAAAACATTTTGAGTTAATATTTTTTTTAATTTGTTTTTTATTTTATATGGGTGTTCACGTGCACCTGTGCACTTATGCACCAGCCGCCACTGGCTGTGCCATAATCTTTGTGAGATACGTTACCATAGTACTTATCTTCATAAATATCATTTTTGAGTTACTTATGTTCTGCTTTTGTTACGGTAGAATAAATCTCAAATTATCTTATAAATACTTAATTAACTTCCTCTAAATCATGTTTCAATTGGCCTCTCCTAGGCGTTCGTTTTAATATTTCGTAAAACAATGACCTCTAGAAGTAAATTGCAATACACAAATCCAATTTACAATTTTATACATGTGTTGATAATCCCCAAAGATGAACGATATTTCTAACTCTCTAACTCTTCTACCGGTAGACACTTATTTTTCTTCACTCACTAGCGGGAATGGTTTATTTATAACCAACGGCGTAAATGTAATTTAATCTGACGCATTTAGCGCCAATGCCCTTGGGTAATACAGTTTTATGGGATTTTTTTAAAAGCGTTTTCAGGTTTAGATGGCATATTTTTAGCGCGCGGTTAATGGACGTAATTCATATAATTTTGGCAATAAAACAGCCATTTTAACATCGTGTGCTGTTGTTGGAATGGACAAGTTTGTCTTTTTGAATTTAGATTCGTTTTCAATTTCGTTTTATTGCTTACTATTTTCAGTTCTTCTTGTATAACTTTTTTTCATTTCATATGTCGTTTTAAGCATTTTTTGATATATAGTAATTATGGTTAATATAACATAGATTGGATTTACGTTCAAAATTATGCGCATATCGAGAAAATGCATTTACATAAAACACCAACAAATATCCTCGCGTATATGACTTGTACAAGGAGTATCCAAATCATTATAGTATCTATTTTAACGTCGTTTTTTATTAACGCCCTTTATTACCATTTTCAAGCACGGTTAAAGTGTTTTCATAATTGTTAAAATCAAAGATTTCAAATAAATCAAATAAGCTTGTCAACCTAAGCAACTCAACTTAAGCAATTTCATACTTGAGTGGAAAACGTCGCAGCTCGAAGAAGAACCCACATACGTTAAAGTTGGAAGACATACTTGAAGGGTTCAACACAGCAGAAACATCAACTACTGGCCAATTCAGTTTGGACAAAGATTCGACATCATTCGAATACGCATTATGTATGGTTTTCTGTAGCAGGCCTGGTAGGGGTACTAATAGCAAAGGAAGGTTGTAGATTTTGGCACCGTTGACAATGTCCACAATTATCCAATCGCCGAATTACTAAAGGTCCTTTGGAGACTTCGAGCGAGAAGGCTACTTCAGTCAAGTTGCAGCCGTTATAATCGTGGAATCATTTGTAATAAATTACTCATTATTATTTTCTTTGTACATAATATAATTTATTCAATTAGCATCATTAACACAATATATTAGTAATTCTTTAAAATTGCAGAAATAGTCGGGAATATATCATCATCATAAAATAAGTATCATCATTTCAACGCTCTAATAGTTATCACAATCTTATCAATATCTGGCAGATTGTTCAAGAATGACTTGATCACTTACAACAGGTTGGATCGAAACTCCGCTCCATCGCGTGTTTCGTAATTCAAAAGAGGTGTTGTCTTCAACATCAAAGAAGAACTCAATATTCAAAGAAGAACTCGACATCTTTGTTATCTGTATCAAAGAAGATAACAAAGATGTCGAAGAAGCCCCCTCAATATCAAAGAAGAACTCGATATCTTCGTTATCTGTTGACTTTTCCAGTCTGTTAACTACCTGGAAAGGTGCTGTTTCCGTCTTGTAATCAGCTTGTTATGCACATTGAGTCTGGTGAAATGGCTTCTGAATTAGAATCCCATCTCTAATATGTCGGTCTTTGAGAATGACTATCATGAGACTTATAGGTTTGAAGGACTTATCCAGCTCACTTGTTTTACCTGGCTTTGGTATAAACACCACCATTACCTGCTTCAAATTCCATGGAATATGTCCTATTGCAAAAGGTTTGCCATGAAAAGTTCAGTGCTAATCCTTCTTAAAGGTTGCAACATTATTGCCATCCGTTCCAAGTGATTTGTATGATTTGAATGAGTTGATTGCCCATTCAACGCTTTATGTATTTACAATTAGTTTTGGGAGCCCACAGCAAACCTTTACAGTGCCCACTATGGGGCATGGAAGGCTTCGAGCGCCAGAGTCGTTTATACTTGTTACTACAGAAATGGAATCTTGAAAGTGTGTACATTCAGATTGCGAATATATGTGCCGTCTACTTTGCGCAGAGTAAGCACCTGTTGCCGCGAAAGATCCATTTGAAAGAGTTTTTGTAGTCTAGCTGCTAGCTGAGTACTTTCGACTATGGTACACCATACATTAAAACTTTGAAAATTTGGAGATATTTGCAATAAATTAATTCAAAATAGTTTCTCTGATAAATAATTTTTCTTCAAAGAATCCTTAACAAGAGACTAACTTTCTATATCATCGGTTCACAGCCGGTGTTCCGCGAGCATTTGTAAAGTGTTTCGCAAAAAATCCCTTTCAGGAGACATACATAGTTGCAATTGTAACTATGTACATTATCGTAATAAAAAACTATTTAATTTATTAGATGTATGGATATCGTTGAATTATGAAGCAACCACATTAATTAATTATTTAACCATGTAATCATCGAAAAATGCGAATCATATATGAGAGACTACAAACCTAGAAAAAATTCATTCCGATGGACTTTTTGTATAAAGCATTGAAATGCGTATTAACACCATAAAAAACTGATTTTTCTACAAAAAGTTTGGTAGTCTTCATTATTTGGAATAAAATTGTAGAAACAGATCACGACAATCAGATCTAATGTAAGAAATATTTCAAATTAGCCTAAAGAGTTTTCAATGTTTAGAGTTTTCAATCAAACAATATTTGTCGGATGATAGGTTCAGAACGGAGTTAATGTATATTCACTTATACAAATCCAATGATGTTCTGTAAAAAGAGGGTGTTGATAAAGCTTAAATACCTTATAGCAGAAAAGGCCATCCACCCAAAAAGTCCATCGGAATTTTTTCTATCTTTGTAGTCTCTCATTTATGATTCGCATTTTTCGATGATTACCTGCTTAAATAATTATTTAATTTATTTTTTGTAAGTGTTCCCATCAAGAAAAGTTTTGTATAAAAGTATTCCGAACTTCAGAAAAGTTTAGGAACTACTCTTAAATATGCTGTAGTATCTGGTAATGCGACATAATATTCACTTTCTCTTAACTAAATTATAGCTTTTGTATGTACCTAATTTCATGTAAATTATTATTTTTGCAATGAAAATATGGAAATATATTTCAATTCTTACAAGTGTTACTAATCGTAAAATTTGTTTCACACCGCTCCGAAACAAATTGGAATGACATTCGTATTAAGCGAGGGTTAAAGAAAAACGTTCGCTTGGTAAGTCGGAGGAAAAAAACTTTTTAACTCGAGAGAAAATTGCGACGCTGCTTGCTCTCTTAAGCAGTTCAAAAGTGGGTAGGTCGAGTGGAATCGTCATCGTCGACACATTTTCCATATTTTCGACGACTCAATCCTGTTCGGTAAGAAGGAAAAAACGAAAACTTTTCAAAAGTTGCTGCTAACAAATTAAGTTTCAAATTAACCAATTTTTTGATTTTGTGATTCAAACTTCGTATGATTTTTGTCATCCGACATTCAAATTAAGTAAACATTTCTTATCTCAGATTTATGCTAAATTGTATTTAAAGCTGACTTTCAGAAAAAAACAACTATGTACCAAATAACTAGTATTTAAATAAAAGATATTTCCTTAAATCTTTCAGCCCAAAACTATGGGAAAAATAAACTTTAGTGATAAATAAATAAAATTATTCGAACTTTTGGACAACATAATATATTTAGTATCGCTTTTCCTTTCGAACATCATCTGATTGCTGACTGATTATTTTCCTTTCGTGTTTTACATCTATCAAATTTTTATCTCGCATTCTTCTTGTCAATGTTGAGTCTTCTGGCTGGTTTAGTAGGTGCTTTGCAAAGTGGGAATTGTATCTGTTCTTCTTACTGAAAATCGATGTTCTTTGAATCTTGTTTTGAAGTTCCTGTTTGTTTTTCTCATATATCATTTGTGATTTATGAATAAAAAATATATGTTTATATAATGGTTTGGTGCGCCACGTGTCTTCCATGTATTGGAAATCTGAAAATATACTATATAAATTAAAGGTTAATTTATTTCATTTTGGCTGTTATCTCATCCTTGTCCTTAATGGTTTAATTTTAATCAGCTAGATAGTTGTTTAGGATTATAAAGGAGTTGTAAATGGACTAGTTACGACTTTTCTCGGTTTGTTAAGTTGTTACCGGTGTCTGTGCCTATATCTAAAGAAAAGCTGAAGCTGAAGGTGCTGCTTTCACGATCAAATGAAACTATTAAATTGAACATCACAAAGTTTTATTTTGTTCCCCAAATTTTATTTTTCTGACTCTCAGAGAAGGCTTATTAAGTGAGCATATTGAAACAAGGAAAAAGTACTCATATTATTTTAATTATATTGTATATAATTCCAATATAACTTAATGTTTCAGGTTGATTGTGTTTTTAATTATATTAAGTTCTTTAAACATTGTTTTTTATCAATCTTGTTAATTGTATAAGTAAAAATATTACATACTTCGTTATAGTGTCATATTAAATTGAATTCACCGCTAGTTTGTGAACTAAACGTTTCAGAATAGAACATTTCCTTAAGCATTGCATTTCAAATCAGACATGCTTGGATTTCGATTATTGCCTTCTGTAGACGCGAAATTTTACATTTTCACGCTTGCAATTTCTATATTTCATTTTAAATCAGACATACTTGGATTTCGATTATTTATTAAATGCAGCAAACTCATTGCAGCAAACTCAAATGGGTAGCTAGCTTTAGAAGTTTTAAGGGAAATCGCATTTTCCAAAACAGACAGCAAAGCATTTAGCGGGTAATTCATGGTCAATTTCCTATTAATTTATAAATCTAGTAGTCAGACTATTGCGACAAAAAATAAAAAGTCCTCTAAGGTGACAAAAACGCATATGTCAGTGTTAATATTTAATTATTGAATGAATACTCTGCATTTCCATATATTGTTTAATTTTCTACTCATTTAAATATAAAACGTTCATGAAACTTTTATTATCATAGAAACATGAAACTATTGAACTGCATATTAATTCATGATAATTTTGTACTGTTGCTTCTGTGTTTGCATTTATGGTATGTGCATTACTCATGACTACGTTGAATTAAATTGAAATAAATTTTTTTATTGGTTCATGGCTGTCCTGTTTAAATAAAGTGCTCGATTTTATAATATTAGTATATGATAAAGTTTGTTAAATACTTTTCGGTCTCGAAGATAGTAGAATGGGTTTAGTTTCGTGAACACAGATTCAGGCTAAAATCAACATATTTAATAGAATTAAATTATGAAATAAATATTTTTTATTACTTGTGTCCCGAAATAATGTTTACCCCGTCCGAGATTCGAACTTCCAATTGAGCTAACGGGCACTTATTCGAAGACACAAATTGTTTTTAGTATTTGTTTTCCGTATATATTAAGATAGACAACTTATATATTAAAATTTGTTTTTGCCACCTTCGATCGATTCATTCGTCATCGGGTATATGGAGCCGCCTGGATGTTTTTATCAATATCTTTTCCGCTTCGCTGGTGGTCGCATATTTAATTGAATATTTGATGTTTCGTGGTTAAACCTCCATGCTGGCATTATTTAATAGAATAAGTTATGAAATTAATATTTCTTATTACTTGTGTCTCAAAAATTGGAAGAGCAATCGACCGGCAATCGAGAGGTGCGGGTTCGAGTCCCGGATGGGGCAAACATGTTTTCGAGACACAAGTAATAAGACCGTCTTAATCCGTTTAATGCTTTTCTTCGAATTTGCATAACTGTGCATCTTAGTATTACCGATATCTACGAACAGATCAGACTGTTGCAAATTAATGTTTATACAAAGCAGGGTGTCTTCCATTAATCGATAGTGTTTCAAAATGAACCGATTCATGTAAATTTAAATGTATTAAGAGAATGGATTAGTATAATACATTAATTATTATTGCATATATCTTATATGCTCATAACTCTGTTTGATGACTCGAATATATAATTGTGGATATACATAAAACCTTAAAAATCAATTTTGTATTCCACTGACGCATGTTCTACATTTGAGGATTACTTAATTTATATGCATTTCTAAAATATGCATCTTCTAAATTTCTTCAGGATTTTATTAATGATTATAATTTTCTGCAGTTCAAATTTTTTCGAGATATATCATGCCATTAAAATTTAATTGCTTTAACTCCCAAATAGTGGAGCAGATTAACTTGTTTCTGCATTTCACATCATTTCAGCATTTGTTCACATTATCCAGATAAACAAGCAGGTAAATTGTTGGAATACCTGAAAATGCTGGAATACCTCAAAATGTAGCAAGCAGGTAAATTACCATAAACGAAGAAAATAAGCAGATAATTAAACAAGCGGTAAAAAGATAAGCAGATAAGCCAGTAAACTTGCCAATAAATAAATAAGTAAAGATCATAAGGCAAGTAAAGGTAAGGTAAACGCTAAGGTAAGTAAGTAACCGCTAAGGTAAATAACTAATAAGGTAACGTACCTACTAGAGTAAGTAAAGGAGCAGGTAAGTAAGTAAACTAGCAAAACAACCAAGCAGGTAAGTTGTTAGAATACCTATGTTATATATACCTAAGGTAAGGAAAGCACATAAAGAAAAAATTTCATGAACAGCTAGCTCAATATTTAAATCAAATTTTATTTCAAACCAAAAGGGTTTTTACTCATTGCTCAGGATTAGATTATGTAACTCACAATAGGCTATTAATGAAAAGAGTGTATGCAAATTATGTATACTTGGCGAGAGCTGACTTCAGAGTTTCTTTCATATTCACTTGCTAGATTGGAAGAAAATATTGTCGAAGTTTTAAAGCAATGTACGGGAGTTCGGTATGCATTTTGAAAAAGAAGAAAACAGACGCTTTGAAAAATGTAATATATGTACATATAATCATAGTCGTTTACGGGAAAAACTCTAAGCAGTGGCGTAACTTCTATAAAAAGACTCTCCAATAAGTAAAAATAAAAATTATATTATAATAGTTGTTTTTAAGCAGGTAATCATCGAAAATTACGAATCATATATGAGAGATTACAAAGGTAGAAAAAATTCCGATGAACATTTTGGGTAGATGGCCATTTCTGCTATAAGGTATTAAGCTTCCTCAGCACCCTCCTTTTTACAGAACATCATTGTATTTGTATAAG
>WYDF02260614.1:0-21065 GCA_009867245.2 Adranes taylori
TTGTAATTACATTTAAATAAAATATGACCTGGTAATGGATAGTCGTTTTACGACGGGTTATCATCTAGTATATATATGTATATATATTATATATATTTAGAAGTTGTGTTAAAAAAAGATAATCGGGAGGAGTAAATCTAGGTAACGAAATATATAATCTTTAAGTTATATGCGTTATGCGGACGATATAATGGACAAAAGTGAGGCTGTGTAAGAATAAAGGACGTGATAGTGAAAAATAAAACTGAAGTAAATGGAGACAAAATAGATATTTAAGATACATGTTGGCGTAAAATGGAACATGCAAAGACGATGGTGGAGAAAAAAGCTAGAGTGGCAATGGAAAGAATAAGATGTGTATGAAAAGGAAAATTTGGGGAATGAGTGAAAATGAGGACAAATATTCTGGATGTATGTGTTAGAAGTATAATAATGTATTGGACTGCAGTGTGGACAGTATGTGAAAGAGAGGAAATAAAAATAGTGCAAGTAGGATGTCTGAAGAGAATAATAGGAGTTGAGAGATCTACATCGTGTGAGATTAAATTGAACTAATAGCAAACATTATAATTGGAGGTGTTTTCTACTACTAAATAATTGTAGAAAACTTTCCATTTCAATTCTTACCACTATCTCTCCATTCACATAGATAGTGACCGGAGAAATTTAATGGAGAATTCATAAGAGTGCAGTTAATTATTGTGTAAAAACCTATTCAAATACAAACCTGTAACCGAATTTATCAGCAATATAATTAACGACATGAATATTTCCGTTTGGTTGTAAATAACCGTAGCTTCCTGTTACCGTTCCATTCGGCCATTTTTCTTCATTACGATATTGTACATTGTCTTCAAATGGATCTTGTAGATCGTAGCCAAATGAGTATGTACCGGTGTTTGCTTTTTCAGCGTAATCATTATACGCTTCCCAGGTAACGGCTTGAGTTAGTTTTGGCTTGGATATAGGTTTCGGTGGTGGTAAATCTAAATTTTGGTAAACGGAATTGTAGGTTGGATCATATTGAGGTTGAATAATGTATGATAAACTTAGTTTAATGATGAGGACCTGTAATATTGCATACATACATTATAAAAAATTATAGTTTCTGTAATATTTACGATGTTATTTAGTTTATGTTAGTTTATGTTGTACCCCTGTGTATATACAAATACCGCCTTTAGGGACTCTACAAACGACCACTAGGCGACGGTATAGTCATGTGACATTGCTATTTTCATAAATGTTAAAACAGTGACACCTTAAAAATTGATCGAGCTGTTTGTTTACAGTAAACTTTTAAGAAGGCAATTTTGAATTAATACAAATCCAGGTGAAGTTTTTGTTGGATAATTCTTTACAGTTATCTAAAGTCCTAACTCAACAACAATACCTCAAGTCCCTTTGTTTAACAATGGTAAAGCGGCATCAATAGAAAATAATGTTTTCCACTGGTTTAAAGAATTTTGTTCAATTTGGCTAAGGTCGAACAAAATTGGTTCTTCCCAAAAACACCGATGCTGTGTCCAATATAATTAACGAGAAGCCGAATGTGAAATACTTAAAATATTAGTAGCTGATGGACTCTGCATAATTTGTCCGACGTTCAAAGAACATAAACATAAAGCTCATGTCAATTAGTGTAAGGAAATGCCAGTGATGAATCTTGGATATAGTGTACAAGCTGGAAACTAAGCCACAATCAACTGGTTGGGTGTTCTAAGATGAAAGAAGTTAAGTAAATGTTGTTCGTTCACGAAGCACTTCCAAGTAAATATTTTTACCAACAAAAACTTTTAGTTGGTAAAAATTTAAAAGAAGCGTAAATTTTTCATTGGATGTGTGGATGTACGTACGTATGAATGGATGTTTCAGAATTACTCCTAACCTATTGGCCCGATTTGGTTAAAATTTGGTAGACAAGTGCACACGATTGTTCCGCTAAAGTGGTTTTTAATTTTTTTAAATTCAATATGGCGGAAATGCGCTATTTTTTCTTCAAATATTCAGTTCTCGAACTAGAGACTGTCAATAAAAAAAGTACCATGTCTCTGCTTGTACAGAACGCGACGTTGCCACGTTCAAAGTTTAAAAATATGTTTCAATATATCTCTAAAACTGTAAAAGATAGGACATTCGAATAAACTGTATTTTATAGGCTATCTAGAGACCCTTCGATTTTATTTGAAACATTTTTTCTATAATCACAATTTAACATATATAGTGTTTTTTTTGAAAATTTTGCGTCCATTTTCTCTAAAAGTTTCGCTGTATTTTTTTAAATTTATTATATCGAAAGTTCCTGTAATATTTAAAGAATTAAGTGAGTTGATAAAATCGCACACGTTCTGTTGGGAATAATTTGATCTTGAACAATTTTTACTCTCCTAAATATCACAGATTCTATGAAAGTTGGCAAATTGAAAAATTGCGAGCCGTAGGCAAATATTGGTACCGGGGGATTAATGAGTAGACAGGGGTTTCATGGGTTAGACTAATGTTATTTAATTTACCCTAAACACTATTGTGCTAATTGAATTTAATAGACGACTTAAAAGATCACAGTCAAAACTAAAAGGTTCAACTTTTGTTTAAGATATAACAAAAAGTAGGACCTCCAGTATATATAAGACGGGACAGCGATCATGTACACGAATTTTTTTTATTGTACTGAACATGGCGAAAATAATATTGTGAGATTTTCTTCAAAACCCAACGAGAAAAATATTCTGAAGGATATCTTCAATTTGATTTATTTGCATCTGTTATTTATGTGATTTATTTTTATATACGAGGAAGTATTGAAAAATTCTTAGCCTACTATAGAAGCAAACAAAATTTGAATGTCAAAAGATTTTATTATTCAACATACTCTCCTCTTAATTGGATACATTTATCACATCCAACATTTCAATTTTTTTTATCTTGCTCTGAAAACCAGGCTCCCACAGCTTCTATCACCTCTTCGTTGGAAGAAAATTTACAACCTTTTAAACTTTTTTTTAGTTGAGAAAAGACATGGTAGTCAACTTTCCGGGTCTTCTCTCTATATTTTTTTCTCGTAGTGTGGTCAGTAACGTCGAATAGTAATTCCCAGTTATTGTTCTAAACTTATCCAGAAAATCAATCATGATTACTCCTGGATAATCCCAAGAAACTGAAGCAATAACTTTTCCAGCAGATTTTTGAACACGAAATTTCTTAGACCTTGGAGTACCAGAGTGTCTCCATTCCATCTATTGCGCTTTGTTTCTGGGTCGTAGAAATGTACCCAAGTTTCATCCATAGTAACAACATGGCTTAAGAAGTCTGCATCTTTTCCAAAGCGAGCACAGATCGAACGCGATGCTTTTACCCTTACACGCTTTTGGTCAACATTCAGACATTTGGGGATCCATTTTGCACAAATTTTTCTCATGTCCAAATCGACGTGAACTATATGATGGATGCGTTCATATGAAATATTCAGTTCCCAGATATTCGTTTTAGCCCAATTCGACGGTCTGATAAAATCATGCCATGAACTAAAATCATGATATTTAAGGAGACGGACACAGAAACTGGCCTTCCCGATCGGTCTCCACCTTCAATGGAAAATTGACCTCTTTTGACGCTTGCAATCCAATTTTTCACAGTCGCATATGAAGGACATTGATCGCCAACGGAATTAGACATATCTTTGTAAATCTGCTTGCCTTTTAACCGCTTCAAATATAGGTATGTGACGATGGTTCGATACTCCAATTTTTCGATTTTCACAATTTCGGTCGACATCCTTTTTGTCAAATCTTATTAAATCTATGTCCATGCGCAACTCTGGTTTAACTTTTGACGTGAAACTTTGCGCTGACACTTCTAATAAGTTATTGTTCGTTGCTATGGTAACGCAATATTTTCTTTATGCATGGAACCGGTCTAGACTAACTAGTTATCAATACATCCTCGTATGTCACGTAACATAAACCCTTCGGAGAGTTTTAGTTCAAATATAACTTAAGTATTGACTCTTATGTAATTGTTCTTAGTTGGGTACCAGATTGTGAACTTCTGAAGAAAATGCCTTGTAGAGAAACTTACTATAGTAAAATCCACATAGGATATGCGAGATATGTTTAGTTTGAGAGATATGCAAATGCTTCATATACGGAGAATTACTATAACGTTGCCAAATCTATCTAATGTAAATAGCACGTTCACACAATAATTGGATAACAATCAGCAAACATTTAGTGTCAGCCGACATTATATTATGAAGAAATGACAGTTATTTTAATTTGTATTAAAAATTAAACTGAAAGTATAAGTCAACATTGTGCTTCGTTTAAGTGAACATACTTTGCTTCTGAAACCACTTTCCAAAATTCAGTTAGAGAAACAGAAAGAGCCGTATTGGCCCACCCCAGATATATAACAATATATTGTTATTGACGTGAAAATGGCCAGAACTGTAGTTAAATTTAAACACGGTGAAGTATTAAATTACAAGTGCAAGCATATAATGTTAAATGTTTATAATTATTTGTCCGAAAATAACAGTGGTAAAAGTATATCAGAAATATGGGAAGTTTCTGCTATGACTGGAGTCTCTGAACGAACAGTATTCCGGTATCGAGATGAAAGTAAAAATGGGTCACTTGTAACTCCCATAATAAGAAAAAAAAAAGACCCGGTTATTCGAGTAGCGGTGGGAATAAATATGATGAAGGTACGCAGTTTAGAATAAGAAAAGATGTGCACGATTTTTTATGAACAATATTCCTTCAACTCTTGAGACCGTACTAGAAACAATTAACAAAATGGAACATCTTCCGAATTTTTGTAAGAGTACACTGAGACGACTACTGTACAACATGGGGTTTGTGCATGGAAAGCAGGGTAAAAATTCAGTATTAATAGAAAAACAAGAAATAATCGTTTGGAGACACCAATATCTTCGGGGAATTAAAAAAAACGAGGAATCAAAAAGCCAATATCATTTATATGGACGAATCTTGGGTTAATACTGGAAGTACCAATGGACAAGTATGGCAAGATACAACAATAAAAAGCTCACGACATGCTTTTGTAAATGAACATACCACCAGTTTAAAACCTCCGAGAGGGAAAGGATCAAGATTTGTTCTAGTTCATGCAGGAAACAAAGATGGATTCGTTAAAGGTGCTGACATGACGTTTCTGGCTAAAAAGGTGCTGAAGACACCACGAAGAGATGAATGGGGACATATTTGAGAAATGGGTTGAAGACACTTTATTATCGAATCTTCCAGAAAATAAAAAAAAAATGTGATTGTCATGGACGATGCTTCTTACCATTCTAGAAAATTATGCTTTCCGGAACCATATTGGAGAAAACCTCATATTCAAGAGTGGCTATATGAGAAGACTAATATTTTCCTGGAAGATTATTTAAAAAGTGAACTTCTGGAAACTGCTAATGCCTTTAATGCCAGTTATAACAAATATAAAGTTGAATGTATTGCTGAGAAATACAGGAATCACAGCGACGAACAATACCGCGTCGATGTTCACATCTTAAGACTCCCCACTTATCACTGTGAACTAAACCCAATTGAAATGGTTTGAATTGAAGTGATACAGTACTTGTCCTCTAACAATTCAAGTTTCAAAGCAAACGGTTAATCTCTAAAGATTATGAAAAAGTGTAAAGCAATGGGAATTGGGAAATTCCATATTATGTCAACCATGTTATGGAAATCAAGAACAATTTTTGGAAAATAGACAACATACAATATGACATTTAACCTATTACAATATCATTAAACGACGACTCGCAAGATGAATCGGATTATGAAACTGAATATATACCATGATTAATTAACAAATTGTTTTCATTTTAAAAACCAAATGAATGCAGTAAATTTTCAGAAATGAATTGAAATATAACTTTTACTTAATTTACCGCCAAATTCTGTCATCGCTATAAACAGTGCACTTTACCATTCAATTATAGCCAATAAAGTGCCAACAAAGTCTTCAACCAAATCTCCTATGAAATCTTTGTAAAAGTTAGTGCAGACGGTCCTGCTTCTTTTAGAAAATAAGCAGATTTTACAATATTAATAAGACCGGCAACGCTGTTTCCCTATATTCATGTACTGTCACTCAATGTGGATTTTACTATAGAAAAACTACATCTAAGTCATCCATTCAATATTTGAATAATAAGTTGATACACAAAGTGTGTAGGTAACATATTATGTAATTATGTACTTGGAATATGGATGTATATAGGCATATAATTTTTCTAATATACACGCATCCTAATTTGTTACAAGGTATTTTTAAATATGATAAAATAACATTATTTTTAAATATATAATAATGAGAATAAAAAATTATTAAAATGATTTCATTAGTTTACACAATTTTAGGAACAGATATATTAATAAGAGTTTCATAAAGGCGTACTCTGACATTTTGCATCAAATTGTTTGGAAACCTGGCAGCAAACATTACATATGCGTGTGCATTTCATTGAAATTGTATTACTAGAGACCAAGTTATTCGCGTTGAAAGTTTGGTTGCAGGACGACTCCCAAAATAAATAATTCAGGCGACAATATTTTTCAACGTTTATTTCAATTTTTAATCAAAATGGCGTATTTCTGACATTTTGCAGCAAATTGTTTGAAAACCTGGTAGCAAAAATTACACATTCTTGTACCAAATTTAAATCCCAGGAAATCTCATATCGTGTAATTATTCCCTCTAGTTTTCACACATTTTCTCTAGTTACGTCTGCCCCCTCTCCGTAAAATTGTCTAGTTACGCCAAGGCGTGTAATATGATGTTTTCCTGCGTGTGATGTTCTAAGCAATTTGAGCTTCATTGACAGAAAATGGCAAAAATACAGCAGTTTGTATTTTTTCAATTATTCAATTTTCAAGATAGATGACTGAAATTTTTTTCACATATTTTCTATTACAGTATGTGTACAACTGTGTTTACACAGTTAAAATGTTCCCATAGAATGCGGTGTTGCCAAATGTAGATTTAAAACGTTTATATTCAGAACCGTTGCAAAAGAACTTAGTTGCAAATCAACTTAGATGAATAATACGTGTGATTAATTACTGCGTGTTTAATAATTTGCTGAATAAATATAGTCGATTATTCTCTAGTAGGGATTTACAAGATTCAACAGCCGACAATATTTATCAACGTTTATTTCAATTTTAAATCAAAATGGCGTATTTCTGACATTCGACACCAAATTGTTAGAAAACCTGGCCAAATTTCATTGAAATCGGTTCACTAGAGCCCGAATTATTCGCGTTGAAACTAATTTCAAAAGCTAAATTAAAAACCATAGTCATTTGCCTCTAATTGCAAGGTATTCAGAGACGAATGACTATGGTTTTTTATAACTTCTCTGCAAGATGATTCCCAAAACAAATAAATCGGGCCCTGTTGACCCAGTCGATTTCAAGGAAATTTGACACAAGCGTGTGATGTTTTGCTGCGACGAGTCTAAACAATTTGAGCTTGATTGACTGAAAATGGCGGAAATACATCATTTTGTATTGTCCAAAAATTCAATTCTCAAGATAGATAGCTGAAAATTGTCACATATATGTTCTACAGCATGTCTATAAATACGTTTACCCAATTTGAAAATTTTTCATACAATGCGACGTTGCCAAATGTAGAGCTGAAACGTTTCTTTGTGATATCAACAGAACCGTTACAGATAAAAAATGGAAATTAGTTTTGATAAATAGTGCGTGTGATTAATAATAATTGCATCTTTAATAAGCGTAATTTATAACTATAGTCGGTTATTCTTATTACATAGTAGAGATTTATAAGATTCAGCCGCCGATACTATTTACCAAAATTTATTTCAATCTTTTATCTGCAACAGTTCTGCAGATATCACATAGAAACGTTTCAGCTCTACATTTGGCAAAGTCGCATTCTATGGGAAATTTTCAAATTGTGTAAACATAGTGGTATACATGCTGTAACAGAACATATATGTAAAAATTTTCAGCTACCTATCTAGAGAATTAAATGTTTGGAAAAAATCACAATGACTTATTTCGGCCATTTTTGACAATCAATCTCAAATTGTTTAAAAGTATGGCAGCAAAAAATCACACGCCTCTGTGTCAAATTTCATTGAAACCAGTTCAATAGAGCCCGAGTTATTCGTCTTCGGATTCGTGTTGCGGTAGAAGTCAATTTAAAAACCATAGTCATTCTCCTCTTAATGCCTTGCAGCGAAAGGCGAATGATTATGGTTTTTAATTGGACGTTTGAAACGAGACTTTCAACGCGATAACTCGAAGCCAAATTCACCGATTTCGATGAATTTTGGTACACAAATGTTTGATTTTTGCTGCCAGATTTCCAAAAAATTTGATTCAAAATGTCAGAATTTCGCCATTTCATATAAGATTCGGATAAAGTTTGTTAGATATTTCAAACAATTTTTTGTAAAATTAATAAATAATTAAACAAATGATGCAAATTTTGTATTGAAAGATTCTTTAATTTCTAAGCAATACAAGCCATCGAAATAGACAGATTTGGCTTACGTTTTGATTTTATACATTCAAGTTGAAATGTGTCTCGGATGCATTGAACCGTTCATTAGAACTGAATAATAAATAGAGTTTCTAAACAGTAACTGTTTAAAATCGAAACTTCTTTTTTGTATAATTATCTAAAGTTTTTTTTAAACTCTGTGATTTAAAATCACAGAGTTCTCTCAATTTACTAAATTCATGCAAAATATTCCAATAAATAAACACTCACCTGTAAAAATATTACACATAATTTCTTCAACATTTCTTTAACAGTAAAAGATATTACTTGGTAATTAATTAATTGTTCCTTCTTCTTTTGATTTATAAATGTTATTAATTTTTATTCACTAATTTAAATAACTAACATTTTCCATTAAAGTCATGTGATCTAGTAATCATGTTTGAATTAATTGATCAAAGAGAAGATTTAATTATATATGAGATGCGTTTAATAGATGGTTTTTATAATTCTAGATAGTTTTAATAAATAAAATATTATATATATATATATATATATATATATATATCGTGTTTTCGCGTAAATTTGCTTTAGAACATCTCCCACCTATAAATGGTATCTGATAAAAACTAACAACACAGAAGAAACAGTTGAAGATAGGTACATAATTTTTGATAGTCGATGGGTCAAATATTCTATTATTGCTATAGTTGATTTTATATAGTGGTACAGACATGATAAAAAATTAATTTATATGTTCATATGTGTATATAGTGTCAGTTTTTCGTGTATATCTCTAGGACCACCCGCCATTTATATCAAATTTGCTTTAAACCAGTAGTTATTAAACTATTTTATTTACTAATATCATAAATTGATATAAGACTGAACTATGAGACTTAGGAACATTGTAGGGAAAATCTGTATATAGCACTAGAGACATTGAAAAAAGAAACACGGAAACAACTCGTTAAAGGGTACGACCGTCCCATTAACGTTGCATTATGTCTCTAATTTATATTTTAATTTAATCATGAAGTCTTGTTGTTAAGCGTTGACTATCATCACGTTTATACGTTGCTCTATGATCTGTTCACAGTCTTATTGTCACGTTTAAATTTAAGGAAATTTTATAAAACTACAAATTTAATATGAAATTCATTAAAATATTTTTCCTAATTAGAGTTGTTCAGTAGAAGTCAACCCAGTCAACTTATAATTTCGTTCTTCGCGAAATGATGTAAACTGCGTCCACACACTCGATAGAATTTTTGTTCGGGGTTAAGTTCTCCACCATTTGATCAATAACATTATTGGAATCTTTTCCAAATCGCGACATTATTTTGTTTTACAAAATTTCTGATATTTAAAAATTAAATATTCTCCATTGCTTTCACGAAATTCAAGAAGTTGCATAGCGTCTTTGCTTGGTAAACTTAATAATTTGCCGCAAGTTTATATTCTAGCCATGAATTTGTTATAGCCAAGTCAATAGCATGCGTAATCAGGCGCAATGTCGATTTTCTTGACCCGATATGCGAAACAAAAAATCTAATTTGTCAACACCTCCCATATTAGTGTTATAAATTTTGATAACTTCAGGCCTGTCTACAGCAATTAATTGTTTTTCCTTTCTATCCCATCTTTTGCAAACATCTGGAGTTCCTTTTCCTATAAAATTTGATGCGACAAGAACAGGCTTATTGTCATACCATTTTGTTATTACAATGCCATCCCGACTAACACATGTGTCTGAAGAGCCTCGTCCACGTTGTTTCAATTGTTTATCTGACAGCAATTTCGGATTATTTAAACGATTGTACCTTATTGTTCCTGCAGAATATATTGATTTTGACAATTGATATTGAAACAAATTGTATTAATTAAAATAATTATCAAAATATAGTCCGTGATTAGGGTTTGTTATTCTATCCGCAGTTGCTGCGCTACTACCAAATGTTTTGTACTCTTTGTTTGTTTCAGTAGTTTGTCCTTGATATACGAGAAAATCGTGTATTAAACCACTTTGTCCGGCTAAAACAAATATTTTAATACCCCATTTCTTGGGTTTATTCTTAACGTATTGTTTTATGGTTTGCTGACCTTTAAATGGTACCAATTGTTCATCTACAGATAGGTTAGTTTCTAAAGAGAGCTCTAAGCAACGTCTATGTAAAGCGTTATAAATGGGCTGAACTTATCGTAGGCGATCATTGCTATTTGGCGTGGAGTTGCAATTCACAAGATGTAAAACCTGCCTCAGTTTGAAAAATCGTTTTAATGTCATACTATCCCTTATTATAGGTGTACCAAAGTTGAGATCCCAATATGATTTTGTCCTAGGATGTTTTAAATTTCCCATTACTATATGAATGCCGATAAGTTGACTAATTTCTTGTACAGTCGCACACGAAAATCCATAAAGATTTTTTTGTATCGCATATAAATTAGACATTTACGCCATTAAATGGAACAAATCTTCGGGTATGTATTTTTGAACAAATGAAATAGGTTCCTTCAATTCATATAGGTCATGTTGTGAATTATAGTCATTGTGCCAGTATATATTCATTGTTTGAAATTGACTATTTTTTATTACGTATTTGGCACTTCTCAGTTAAATTGTATTTTTGGCACATATTTTGTGCAATAGGAATTCCTGGATTGTCAATTTTGTTCTGTTCACTTACAGTAGTGAGTTTTCTATCTAACGTCTGCTTATGTACTTATATTGAGATACCTGAACATCCTTGTTTATTAGGCGCTGTGTTTTCCACGTTCTCCTCGTCGTTCGTTTCAACATTAGAATTGTCGGAATCGACATTCTCATGAATAAATGTGTCCATGCCATTTCCTTTCTCCTCATCAGATAAATCTATATCATAATCGTTGCTTATAATTTGATATAATTCCTCATCTGTCAGCCACGTCGGTGTCATGACAACTAAAATATTGTTTCCAAAGTAATCTGAAATATTGTTGTGGGCGATTCGTCATTCAATTTTAAGACGAAAAGTTTCGACAAACACGTGTGATAAGTTTTGTCGTTAATGAGATACAGGGCGTTGACTTTTTTTTTAATAAACGCGCTCTGACTGTAAGTGAAATTTAATTTAGACAAAAATTTTTCCTTAGTGAAACTAATACTAATAAGAAAGAACATGTTTATTCTAAGCGGCCTTTGGAATTTTGACAATTACTGTGTCAAGTCTAAAAACCAACGCAAAAAACTAACAAGAAATTTTTATCATTCTAATTTTGTTGTAGCAGCAGTTAGGCTTTCGTTTGTGTTCAGTTAATAACGATGGCTGCGTTTACTACTGCTTAAATAGCTAATATGCATTTTTGCTATGAATTAGCCAATGGTAATGCCTTAGAGGATAGACGTACGTATGCCCAACGTTATCCAAATAACCGCTTACAATGTTCTGAAACGTTTACTAAACTGCATCTTCGTTTAAAAGAAACGGGAACTTTTGCAAAGTTAAGGAATATTATTGGACGACCTAGAACTACGAGAACTTTACAACTTGAAAATCAAGTTCTTCAAATTATTGAGCAACATCAAGAA
The DNA here is from genome assembly GCA_009867245.2 of Adranes taylori. NCBI lineage: Eukaryota > Metazoa > Arthropoda > Insecta > Coleoptera > Staphylinidae > Adranes > Adranes taylori. Next base: position 12,083 of record WYDF02260614.1, read on the forward strand.
ACGGGTATCAGAAAAATTGCAGAACAAGTAAATTACAAAACTGTTTAGAATGTTCTAAAAGAAAAGTTATTGTATTCATATCATGTTCAACGTGTTCAAGATTTGGTACCTAATGACTATCCTCTCCGCATGCAGTATTGCCAATGGATTATAAGAAAAATTTTAAACAATCCCAATTTTGCTGCCACTGTATTGTTTACAGATGAAGACAACATCTCAAGACATGGCAATATGAATTTTTATAATAACCACATATGGGCTGATATAAATCCACATGCCACAGTTGTAGCACGATTCCAACAAACCTTTCCGCTCAATGTTTGGATTGGTATTATCGACGATTATTTATTAGGACCAGTTTTCCTTCCTCAACGATTGACCAGTAGTACATATCTTCATTTTCTAGAAAATGAACTTCCAGTTCTTTTGGAAAATGACCTCTCAGTCTTGCAGTAATCATACGGGAGTTTTTAAATAACGTTCTTCTAGACCGTTGGATAGGACGAGGATCTCCACACCCATAGCCCCTAGGTCACCTGAACAAAATCCTCTGAATTTTTGTGTGGGAATATTTAAAATCATTTGTTTATCTACTTCGGCCTTAAATTTAGAAGATCTTCAAAATCGCACATACGAGGCTGTAATGTTATACGCAACACTCGTGGCTTTTTTTAACGTTTTCGGCAATTCATTAGACGTCGAGCGGATGCTTGTATTTTAGTTGGAGGTCCAGATTTTGAACTGCTCTAAGATATACTACTTTTATGTTTATATTTATCACAATGTTATTGCTTCTATTAAAATAATAAAAACATTGAGCAACTGTATACCATCAACGACAAAACTTATCATACATGTTTATAGGAACTTTTCATCTTAAAATTGAATGACGAATCGGCCACAACAATATTTCAGATTACTTTGGAAACAGATTACTAAGAGGATGATAAATCCTAAAGCCTCCCTTAAACAAACTCACCAATCTCCCAACAATATACAATCCCAACAGGCAGTGGAGTTTAGTGGGTAAAAATCCCACACTTGTTGGATGCACCGGGGATCCTTCGTCTTTTGAAGATTCTCCACTTCCTTCGTGAAACAAAAAAAAAAACCTTAAATACATTAATATCAACAAATTTAATATATACGACTATTAGATTTCGTAGTGCAATTTAACATTGTACTTGGCGCGAATTCTCGAACAAGTATTTAGGTTAAGTAAAATTTATTGAATATAGAAAACTGTTTAAGTTTAAGATGAACACATACTATATAGTATTTATTTTACATACTTATTTATAGTCGGCCTATTTCTGTCGTGTAGACTTATCACCGACTATTTGTTTTAACGTCGAGCCTCTGCCATCGACGCTGATAGGTAGGGTATCAGATAATTTCGTCTTTACCAACCTTTATTTTTTAACTCGTAAAGAGATCTTTATAGTGCGTATCAACCCGCAAGCACTGGACCGAAGTTTTACATCTACCCCTATAGATGTGCATGATAAATTATATATACCTTCCTCTTACAATTACCGACCTCGTTTCGTGAGTTGCCTAGATTCGATCAACTATGCAAACCATTGTACTATATAGTAAATTATAATTAATGGAGATAGTTATATAGTATAGGCAACCAAACCAACAGTATCGAAATAAAACAGCCCGACATATAAGATCCCGTGTGAGGGATATTTCCACTAAAAGGGTTAAAATTAGACACGTCTTCTACTTGAAGATATGCTTCTATTCTACAATAGAAACTACATATCAAAATTGTATTAATTTTAGAACCACTGTGTTTTTATAATAAATAATTTACATAATCATCTTGACGAAATAAAAAATCAATTTTCTTAGTTATTAATAAATATGTTAAAACTATTATATTGGACGTTTTCAAATTTGTTGTTTTCAATTAAATATAAGAAGGCAAATTTATGATTCCACTTGAAAGTTATGAATAGCACGAATATGAGTTAAAAAATATGATCTACGTAAATAGAAGGCACTAAACTATGATTTCAATTAATTTATTTTTGGTTGAGTACGTTTAGATTTAAATTTATTATTTATTCATATAAATTATTTTATTTTAGCAGAGCGATGAAAGTTGTTTATATAATTTAGTTTTTCATATAAAAAAAATATTTAAGGTACTGCAGCTTTATAATTGTTATAATGCTACAAATTTTTAATAAGGCACAAAGATTAGGTTTTATTGATTTTTTTTTGCTTAATCATATTTCAATCTATACAAAAGGAATATAAAAACATAAAATTTTAATAACGCAATTAAAAACTATCTAACTGTTTATTAATGCTGGCATCTAAAATATTTAAACGCTGATTCGATGGGCGACTTAATTAAAAATAGTATACATATAGTTGGAAAAAAAGCCACGTGAAATAAACCGCCTTCCTTTATGAGTTGATTTTGCTAATTGTTCCCAGCGAATCAAAATTAAATTATCTAAATTTAAAAAAAAACTTATCTGCTCAGATTTCAAGAATATTTAACAAATTTCTTGTACCGTTATTGAAAAGATTCTCTTTTTATTTAAATTCGTAACGATTAATTTATAGTGTTATTGCAATGACTCATTTTTATCTGTCAGTTTATAGCAAAATATTAAAAATGTTTCGAATTATACTTTTTATATAAAAATCTTTGATCAGCAGTAATGCATAGATTTATAAGTATCAGGTGTTCAGTTGAAATAACGGTTGTCAACTTTGTGCAGAACGAATGTTAAAATTAATAAATATCACATGTTCAACTGAAGGTACCTTTATAATTTACCAACTTATTGAACAATATTGTGTTCATTTGATGTATAAACAATATTTAAGAAACAGGCATAAGTGTCAGTTGATTGGTTGATGAAATATAATTAGTAATTAGTCATTTTTATTTTTCCACAGTCTATAACGTAAGCAACTAATCTAATGTGATGCTCGTTTCAGCTATATTTGTAGTTAATATGATCTTTCTGATACCTGAAAATTGATTGAGCAATTAGATTAAAGGCATTGGAAAAAGTAATTAGGATGTTTGCTAAACGTGTTCTCAAAAAGTACGGAACGGGCAGTCCATATGAATCACTAGGAAGGCGTAAACGCCGAGGAAGGACTTCGAACCTGAAAAATAGTAAACATATTAAGGAAATTTTCAAGGAACATCTTGTACCGATTCCATGGAGTTGGAAACAAGTATAGATGATATTTCTATCAAAAGCTGGCAAAGCAACAAACTATAAGTCTCATGGCATTTATTTACAAATCATAAGCGAAAGTACTAACATTCAAAATTACATGCTCTGTCCAGGAAATGTCTTCTTGAAGGAGAATCCATTTAGTTTACAATTACAATTATATCAGACTAACGGACCCGGCAAACGTTGTTTTACCCCCACCTGGTCCCCATATTAGCCCACGGCGTCGACAGCTCCGCAGTCCGCATTGCCGTGGCCAGCGACATGGACTAATTGTAGCGGCTTTTCTGCTGCTAGCGACATGTTCAATTGTTGCGGTTTTATCGCCGCCACCGGCATGCCCTGATTGCCGCGGGCAGTTTTGTCATTTCCGCAGCATGTGGCCGCGTGCGCCAGCGCCATCTAGTTGCGAGTTACAACAAAGTGGATAGCATAAAAACATTCTTTGTATTCACCTAATGTATATGTATTGTATATGTATACTTATACATTATTTAACTGGTACATCCGACCAACTTGCCATCAATTGCAAATATTGGAATTTTTGCCATCATAACCGTCTCCTAACGGTATAATGACAAATATACACGCTTTTTAGCGGCTATAGTAGACTCGAAAGACTGAAGTAAGGCAGTCAAACTGAATTGAAATAGTTACACACTCATGTCTGACGAGACCGCGGAACGGCGAAACAAGATCTTGTCGTATGATAGTAACATTTTCCAATTTTGCAATTAAAAATTACGTTCACACAAATCAGAATAATGTGATTTATTCGGTGCGAACATATTGGGCTATTGTGATACAGCTAAATTATGCACTTAAGGAGAATTAAAATTCTATTTTAATATTTCAAGTGCAAGAACGATGGCTGGTATATACATTTTGTATACTTATACATTATATATATATAGACTAACGTATTTTAGAGTAAAATTTATTTCAAATCCATGTATAGAAACCTTCATGCAACATAATTTTCCTTCTAGGCGAAAATAAATAAAATACTTTGCTAGTCGCATTTAATTTACAAAATAGATACTAACATTCAATATATATATCAGATGGCGAATAATGTAATAAAATAAATACAATGTCGGTCTGGTTGGGTAAATATTCGTAAAGATCCATTCGGATCCGGTAGATTTTGTTATAAATTAATATATAAAAAAACTTAATTAATCAATTGTTAATTTATTTTGAAAGTAAAAATTAGTAACATTGAAAGTTAACTTAACTGCTAAAGAATTAAATGAATAAAAACCTAAGGTGCTTTTAATTATGTTAAAATAAATAAGTAAATTAATATGTACTCACATTGGAACCCCTGACATACTTCAGGTAGTAAAAATAATTGCTTAATAGAGCGTAAAAATCGCGTATTAAAACTTATTAGATTTTCGGAGACTAAAATCTGAACTTAATTAGCAAAAAAGCTAAACGCAATTGCTTTGGTAAAATTTACGGTTATATAAAGAAATCGATTTACTAATTCAAATCCCTTTCTAATGTGCTCTCTCTAATCACAGGAGGCAGCCTAAATTGTTTCTTCACATTTCTCTTTACTATCTCCTTCTTCTTGCGGTAACTTACCTCTTCAGCCAGCAGTAACAAAAGATAATTGCCGGGGGCTATTCAAGTGTGGCTCTGCGAATATATATTAGAAGGTTTAAGGAGAATGAATATAACTAATATTTTTCTTTTGGCAAGAGTGTGTATTAAAAAGTTTAAAGAAAGTAAATTTGTTTAACATCTTGTTTCTAGCATTACAATTTGTTACAAAATGTGTTTATAGAAACCAAAATATAAAATACATAAGAGTATTATATTATAAAACAAATTTATGTTAAAAATATTCTATGCTAACATTACATTCTTTATTTATACATTTATTTAGATATTCCCCATAGTTGTAAAAGTTTCTTTAATTAGAGAATCGTTTACTAAAATTTTAAATCGTTTACTAAAGAGTTTTCTAAGTTCCTAATAGTAATTTATTATACAATACAATACCTGAATTCAGGGGCGGATTTAATGGGTCTTGTGTGGTAGTATTCGAGGACTACTTGTATATAATAATGTTAATAATAAATTCACGCGTATGCTAATTGTGAAGAAAATTTAAATAACATTGTTTTAATAAGACATAATCCAGGGTGATAATTATTGACTACAATATATTATGGAATATTTGATATACGTTTTAAATAACAATAATGACACGTTTCGCGAATTAAACATTAACATATTTACAACTTAAGATATATGCAACCTTAAAACATTAAAACATCGCACCGAATAAATCCCATTATTCTAATTTGTGTGAACGAATTTTACTTGGAAAATTGAAAAATGTTACTATCATACGACAATATAATGCACACTCATCAGGCATGAGTCTGTATATGTCAACGATTGGGCAGCTTACTCTAACTGCAGTGTAAAAATGAATAAAAATTAGAGTTTTAATTTTAGGACAACTGTAGAGCATTCAATTCAACAATACATATTATTACTTTATTATAAACAATTATTTGATATTACTTTTGACGTCGTTATATTTTGACAAAATACCTTTTCAAAAAAATGCCATTTGTCAAAATTGTAAATGCTTAAACCAAATCCAAAAAGAATTATCAACCGCAGCCCGAAACAAGTTTTGAAAACGATTAATAATGTCCAAACAAATTTGGGGAAGAGTAGGTGGAGACCAATATTACAATTGTACTATATGTAACAAACCTTACACATTACAATCAATGTACGCGTGCTACCATGGCCAATATCTATGCAAGAAGTGTTATATACAAATTAATTGTAAAGGTATGTAGCTAGAGAAAATATTAAAATAATATCATCTAATTAAAATATGTTATTCCAAAATGTCTACAAGTTTTAAAAATAACATATTTTGGAAAATACTATTGTATCTTTAGTTTTATAACTAAATAACTAAAATATTGCCGTACGTAATTCTCGATCTGTATAGTACTTAGTACCTATAAGATCAAACGGTTTATAAAAACTTCGTATTTTGTTTATATGGTTGAAAGTTTTAAACTATTAAAGCAGAACAAGTCAGATACCTGTTAGAGGAACCGGAATATTTTAGCTCCTAGTAAAATAATAAAATCGTAATGAAAATCAACTCTTTTCCCGTAATACTCCTACAACTTAACAAAATTTATTTACAGGAAAACAGGGCTTTATCGTAGTTATTAGTATAGTGATGGGAATTTGGGTTCCACACTCGAAACGCGATGGACCATTTCTTTCTATAAAGATACTACGATAAAATACAATTCTATGTCCCGCCTAAAACTCAATAAGTCTATGCTTTAAAGTCTATGCATTAATCAACATTCAAGTCAACAACGCTGAACAGTAATTAAATTACTATTCTTGCAATGGTTAAACCATTTATGTATTCCGTTCTGTTAGAAAACACCACGGTATTTAATTGTATCAAAATCATCATTGCCACAGTATGTATGCGACACGGAATGGAATTCGGTGGGATATAAAAATTGGTGCGGTATGCTAGTAATCGGCGTGGTAAATCCCGTTCGCTTATCGTGTAGAAGTTGCTTGCTGTTCATGAATATTTTCTGCGGAAACCATAATGAACCATGCTGCTGCATATTTTTGACTGCGTATCCCTCTCGGTCGATGCATGTGTTGAGTATGTGTGCATGGTGTCCGTTATTACTGCTACATATATTGCATACGTTATAATTAAATATGCTCTTGCTGGTTCTATGAAGGTGGAAAATTATGCTAGTGCGTTCGAAATAGAAACCATTTTCTGATTAGTATTAAGTTAGTTTTTAGTGAATTATGTAAAAGAGATCTTTACGGAACGACATATCATTAATTATGAATAATTTGAACAAAAAACATGTGTTTGTGCTTTTTGTGTTTACTCCTTGAAGATGATAAAATAGTATCTAAAAAGGTGTACAAAAAATTTTATAATAAATTTCGTGTTTCAAATGACTTGGGATCCTGGTAAAGAAAGATATAAAAAATTTACCTATTTTCTACATTTTCTTGCTACCTGATTGTTTTGTAATGAACAAAGGAGGTTTTACGGGATACATGTGTCTTTAAATTTGTTTTTCATTTTTATTTACATTATATTTATGAAAAACAGTTGATTATTCAAAACATAAATCATTCCTAATTTAATGAGTCATAAATTTTAATATGTTATAATCATTCTTTTTGTTTTAAGAAATTTATCTTTAGGATAAAGGGATGGTGTATAAAGCTACAGTTATTATAATTTACTTTCACAATGATCTTAAGTTGTTATATAAAACTTATGTTAAAATATTTTAAAAAATAACCTCTATGTAGGTATGACAATGTTGGGGGAAGATAGTCGGAGGTAATTTGGGGAAGCTAGGTGAATTAGTAGAAGCATAGGGGGAGAAGAAGTAGCTAAAATATTTACATATTTTCTAACACGACTTCACGTGTTGTTACTATAAAAGTTATATTAATTTTGCTTACTTTAATTTTAAGAAAGAAAATGTCCACATGGAATATGTGTTAAAAGCGAAATGCAATCTTCAAATGTGGAAAGGGGAGAGCCAATGGAAAGATCCAAGCTAATGTTTCCAAATCCATGTCAGCTAACACAGATGGTACACAACTTACCAAATGATATATCTCTACTTAGTTTAGCAACAATTTGTAAACCAAGTTTGCTTTGCATTCCTGCATCAAAAAGGTATTGTTTCAAAAGAAAATTATTAGACTAAATCTTGCAACGTTTTATTTAAAATTTTACAGTTAAATCGATGTACATTACTCAAAGATGTACATCTATGTCGTTTAAAGTAAAACATAACCTCAAAATGCCACGCCAAATGTTTGTTTATAGTCTTACCAACACGGTGATATACGAACGATGAGCATAAAAGTGCCCGAGAATCGACCCCGAAGCATTCACCAATATTTTAATACATCCTATCAAATAAGTAATCTTAATGGTGACGTCAGATCTTACTATCTTACTCAGCAAAAAATGACGGAGAAAATATCTAATTCCTTCTAGTATTTAAGCGATCTATATCGATTGTAAATCGATGTGCATATTTCGATGTACATCATAAATTGTATAATGAAAATGTAAATTGTACAATGTATCAGTTGTGTCAGTCAAAATTAAACTCCGTTGTTTGAAATCGCCCTTAATTGAATAACCGCTTTTGTTAATAAATTTTCTATTCATATAAAATGTAACAATTCATTGAAATAATTTTAGACCAATCTATTGTCCTTACTTCGGTTGTCATAAAACAATTGCCGTCTCTTTTCTCAACACCCATTTTCGTCACGAACATAAGCACGTTGGCACATGTCAAACTTTTCTCGAAACACGCAATACGATGGAATTTTATTTTACGGATTTGTATGGAAAAGTTAGAGCAATTTGTTTGACGCTTCTGGATGTCAAGGACAACCGAGGATTTAATGAAGGAAAGTATGTATTTTTTATATAATTTAAAAATCATAATTAGATTGATTGAGTGAAGCGTTACTTTGTGGGAATCCATGATGTAATATTAATTGGAAGTGTATTTGCTTGGCGATTTACCACTTCGGTAGATTGTCAATATATAGTTTCAATGTGCCATTTTCAGACATTCAGACTATTAATTCATGGGAGACTATCTGGAATTGCTTGAAGTATCATAGCATGTTAGCTTCTTGAAAACCGTTTATGTACACTTTTTCGTTCATTATTTCCTTGTTCAGTC
>WYDF02260614.1:21075-48531 GCA_009867245.2 Adranes taylori
GGGGGGAGGAAAGGGGGGGCAGCGGGGAATGGAAACGAGCCCGGCGGGAAAGAATGGGGGGGGGGGAGGGTTTAAACCCGAAAGCAAAAACCCAAAGTGACAATCGACGATAAGAAAAATTGAGGAATAATAATGTATGGAATGAATGGGGTTAACTAACTGTTGACTAACTGTAGCTGATGATATTTTATATAAAGTGTAAATATTTTCTTAGATAGATAAAACGATGTTTTCTATATCTGAAATCCAAATGACTTTTCTGTATGGATGTGTGTAAGTTATAGGGGGGGGGGAAAGGGGGTACGCAGGTATATTTTTGAAGAATGCATGAATTATGTGCTTTTAAGTACATAAGCATATTTACTATGCGAAAACATTGAATTATTTTTACAGAATCTGTTTGGGTATTGGGTCTGGGGTATTGGGTCAGAATCTGTTTGGGTGTTTGAGTTGGGTCGTTTTTATGTACAAATATTTCTAGGTACATATTCGACAAGATTTAATTTGTTGTAGCCTTCGAATATACGGAATGTTTGTAATTTATCTAGATCTGGCTTATGATTCGTTTCCAAACTGTGGTTTGCAAATATATTATCAGTTTTTTAGAGTCTATATGATATTTCGGAATCTACATCATCTTAGTACTCACAGTATCTTGTTTCCAGATGCATCAGTTGTTATATCGGTTATTATATCGGCCTGCAACAGTTATTATATCGGGCAGACATCAAGGCATCTGGAAGCTCCGATAGACTCCAAAAGACTGACCTTAATTTTGCAAACCAAAGTTAGAGATCATATACTTCCAGATCTAAATAAATTAGAACCATTGTATATAGTCGAAGGCTGCAACACATTTAATCGTTTCGAATACCTAGAAATATCTATACATAAAAACAACGTACGTACAAATCTACTGAATACCTAAACAGATTCCATAATAACAACTAAAAATTTATTCAATGTTTTCTCATAATAAATATACTTACGTACCTAAAGGCTCATAACATATACACAGCCATACAGAAGAATAATTTTGCTTTCAGATTAGAAAAGCATACATCGTTTTATGTATCTACGGAAATATTTATATTTTATATAAAATATTAAACACTAAAATCAATCGAAGACATATAATTTACCACATTGTTGTGCCAGCTTTCTATTCAATTTTCATTGCTTTTTGAAACAGTTTGAAAAAACAAAAGTTTGTAAAACGCATTTATTTTCTCCCTATTGTTATTCTTCACGTTGTCTTGTTGATTTCCGCTGTGCTGACATACTAGTATCTCAAATTAATTTGATCGAGCATTCAAATGATTCTATATTTATTGAGAAGATCGTCGACTAAGATGATGAAGAGAAGAAGATCTATAAACAATTAATAATTTTGTATACACTAGATAAATGTTTTTTAAAATTTTTACATTAAATTCATTTCTGAATTTTATATATCAATACCATTTTATTCTTCATATGCATTCTCACTCTAACCCTTATTTACTCAGTATATTTTAATTTTGGAGATTCCTGATTTCAAATCCCGGCCTCTAAGTTTAATGTTAAACATTAAAGTCACATAACCTCAAAATAATTCTTGCATTGGCAGCTAACTAGAAAAGGCATCCTCTGATTGATACATATAGAGTCTGCCAGTTCTGTTTCAAAAAAAGCAATAGAGATTGCTGGGTTTGTTATAAGCACCGAACTTCTTTTGTAATGTTGGATATGATATTATTTTTTTTGACCTGACTAAAGAATTATTTATTCAGTTTAAGCTCACTCTAACCCTATCAAAAGCTATATAACTGTCTCGTTTGCACTCACATGGGAACGTTTTCCGCTCTGACAGATAGTTGGTGAGGGAATATAGTTCTGGCTTTTTATATTACAAATCTTACATATATTTTGTCAAAATTCCAGACTAATGAAATAACAAAATGTAATATTTTTTATATTTATAGCGTTATGTCAACATTTGGGAGGGGAAATCTTTTTCATCATAATGAATTACTTTAAGTAAATTTAATCTTATTTCTCATCCTCTTTATAATTTTACGGTAGTATACCCCGGTCGCAAGGTGCTGCCAGAATCGACTTTTATTGTTCAGTAGGTATATAACATTTAAAGTGTAAATTTTCTCGAATGTTCTACCATTTAACAATCTTCTTGAGGAGACACTATACCCTGGAATCTCCTGAATAAATTTGTTAAATTTCATGTTGCTAAATAATAATCTTTATATTATAATGAAGACAAAAGAGCAGGATACAACGATTCTATGCCAAGTCAAACACCTAAAAAATCTGGAACACAAATTGGAGCAGATCAAATTGTGCGGTCTGGCTATCTCGAAAACGACACAAGGAAGTGAATCCCTTAAGAAAGAGAATTGTTTTATGTAATAAGAACTGATTAGTATAGAAGTAATAAGAGTGCAAGTTTGCAGATAGCAGCACTAACTAAACTACCAAACATGTACTCCTCACTGTTGAGTACTTATAAGCAAAAAATTTAAAAAGAAAACATACCGCACAAAGATTGTCCGCACATACCGCGAAATCATACCGCACAAAGATTAAACAAAGATTGTGGAATTCATGTTTGTCATATAAGATTTGTGTGCACGTAACAGATAGCTTACACTGATATATTAAATGATTTTTATAAATTTGTTTCAGTGAGAAATTAGCAAATAATAAATTGCTTCCGGTGGAAGAGGAATTTACAAGGGATACACAGTAAGACAATTAGTAAATATTTTTAAATTTTCTTTCTTAATTTACAACCTGCTTAATATTAACTTTTAGTATTATATTTTCATTTGGAGTTTTGAGAACAATAAAAATTCGATACTTACTATAAGGACTGTATTTGGAATGCAATTTAAAATTTAGTGATTAAAATGCGAGTTTAATTATCGAAAACCAGCTCACAGAGTATTAAAGGAAGAAGTCATTTTCCAAACCTACAACTATAAAAATTCGTGGACGTGACCGTCACCCCATCTTTCATATACTGGAAGTCCTACATTTTGTTATATCTTGCATAAAACAAAAGTTGAACCTTTTATTTGGCATCACCTTTTAAGTCGTCTATTAAATTAAATTAGCAAAATAGTGTTTAGAGTAAATTAAACAAGATTACTCTAACCATTTACTTGATTTGGCAGTGGGTCATTTTTCGTTGTTTGCAGTGGGACAGGATAATGGTTTGCACGTGGTCAAGTAACAATTTATGAAACATTGAGTGTAGTGGTTTCTGGTCATTTTCAAGATTTTCGGGGAAAGGATTTGGTTGGCGTGCAAAGGCAGTTGTTGTTCGGGTGGGATTTCATCTTTCCCTGTGTGAGTGGCTTAGTTTCATGGGCTCATCAGTGGACACGAAGAGATTGCTGGAACTTGTAAACTTGAGAGAGAGTGCAAGCAAGGCAAGAGGTGCCATATAGTTGTTTGACCGTGACAAACTTGTGTAAAAAGTTGTCAAAAGGCTATTACGCTGAATTGTATCTAAGAGCATTGAGTAGGTTGGTGAGTAGTGAACTTTGCTGCATTGGCTACGGTGGGTGCTTTGCTGGGATTACGTAGGTATGTACATGTGATGGTTGGAATGCATTCTGAGTTAGAACTAAAGAAGAGTGGGCTTATATTGCAGGGTAAACAGTACTTGTAACTTGTAAATGGTGCATCCCTGCTGACGTGCGGAGTGGGTCTCGGTAGCGAACATCTTCTTGCTTGTATTTACATGTTGAGCGAACGATGATGGAAGAGGCGGTGGGGGTAGATGTGATAAATGAAGAGCAAATTAATGCCATTTGAACACTTTCATTCTTTTATAAAGATTGGGCTAGCACTATCGATTTGCATATCTTGGAGTGTCACCGGTTGTTCTACCTCATCCATTGTGCTCAACTGTTAACTGGAGTTGTCAATCATGCAAATTGGAACGTTTGTGTTGAGTTTATAGTGGCGTAGAGTAATTCAGACTTTGTATACATGTTTATGGCTGCAATATATTGTGGTGACGATGACTTGGAATTTTAATGTTTTGGAATGGGAAGTATTGCACATCTACTCCGTATGTTCAATTTCTTATATTGGTAAAATTGATCACTCAGTATCACATAAGTTCCCCATATTTCAATTTTCCAATTCTCATAGAAACTGGGACTTCTAAGGTACTACAATTCTTTTTCAATATCAAATTAGTCCCAAGAGCGTATCCGTTTTATTTTAAACTCGCTTAATCGCATAAATATTAAATGAACTTTACTTTTCTACAAGAAATAAAAAAAAATCGTTTTCGAGAAAATGGGCCGCAAATATTTCAAAACCAAAAAACACCGTGTATGTTCAAACAAAATCGACAGAGCTGCAGGTAATCTATACAATAAATTTTATTGAATGTCCTGTCTTTTATAGTTTTTGAGATGTATCGGGAAGTTTGTCAAATTTGAACGTGGCAACATCGCGTTTTATAGCAGATAGAGATATGGGATTAAGTGCGTTAGTTGTATATTGGAAGTTACTATATGTTCAGCAAATTTTATCCCCCTAGCTTAAAAACTGAATTTTTTATTAAAAAAATATTGGACATGTCCGACATCTTGGAAAATTGATATGAAAAAAATACTTAGGAGTAAAATCCTGCTTCCTACCAAATTTCATCTCCATCGGTCTAATAGTTTACGAGTAATCTTTGAACATATATTCGTATAAACGGATTGCAGTTGTGTCAATACAAGAGAAATTGGAGACGTACTGAGGTAAAATAGAAAAATGGCTTATAACTTATGGTATATGAAAGATATAAAGGATGACAGTATCTTCTAATAATTTTTCTATTAATATACGTCATTTTATAAATTTAATAAATTATAATTTTTTGAATTTTTCAGATCTTTAATTACTCGAAGTATGACGCAATCACAAAGCTTAACAAACGCAAAACCATTCTTCATTGTAATGGCAGCAAAAATCACAGCTAATGATCTTTCCGGTATAGACGATGACGAAGAAGAAACATTTCTCGAAACTGGCTTTTCACCAATTGACCGAATATTATTTTATATAAGTTCAAATGTCCTGACATCTTATTCATATACGTTGGCACTTTCCACGTACGATCAAAGTATCAGATTAAAATATTGTGGGCCAATACTGACATTGAATGAGGATTATAAAAAGTTGTGTGAGCAAGGCAAAGGATTGATTATCAATCATAATCATGTGGATGGTATGAGTGATTTTGGTAATAAACCAGTGTCTGTAGATTTTGTTTTGCACAGTACATCTGGTGAATTACGTGAAGATGATTGAATATAAACACACAATGTATTATATCAGAAACTTTTACAGATTGTTTGTACATATGACTCATTTAATAAATTTGCAGGAGTATATTTTTATTAGGAAGTCGTTTGTTATTTTTACAAGAATAGATACTTTCTTATCACACAGTCCATATTTATATTGCAACGCCAAAAAAATAGTAGTTGAATTTCACTAATTATGTTTTAAATGTAAAGATCTTTAAACATTTTAAATACATAATCTAAGGGAAATTGCGAAGTATTAAACACATGGTCACGGCTCGGCTATTTTCTGACTAATTGACGTTTACTAAGTAAGAGTAGGATACAATGAGCTTTCGTCCTGCCAGGTTTGCCCGTCAGAGGTCCTCATGATCGACAATAATAGGGTAAGTATATTATTACACTTGTTAGCTATAATACACATAATTAATGAGATAAATTAGTATTTATCTTTTATTTAAATCAAAACATATCCGAGGTATCTTACTGTAGCAGATAAACAAGTTATAATTGCAAAAAGTAAGAAAAATAATCATTCTTCGTAAACTATAACAATCATCAAAGTCTAATCGTGGTTGGGTATCATGAATCGCCGTCAACGAGGTGAGCCATATTAACTTACCATTCATTAAAACACACAGAATAATTGATGAACTATTTTGTTGTGCAAAATTCGCATAAAAATATATCTGTCTCTACTCCACAGCATTCTTCGTGAGCCCAGAAATGACAAGACACACATTGTATCCTAGATTCACCTCCTAGTGTCTTCAGAATACAGACAATCGCAATACAAACATTTAGCATCATTTTCATTACGTCGGTCAGGACTTTCATCGGAGCTATCTTCATAGACAGGTTCACTATCTTCTTCAGAACTAGAATGTGCAAAAACTTTCTTCACTACTATATTTTTCTTGTCTTAAATGATTTTTCGAGTTCTGTTTAGTATGTAGATCATAGTCAACAGTGTAGGTTTGGTAGACTTCCGACCTCGGTTAATTATTTTTGTCGTAATAATATTCGGAACCGGAGATAATTGAAACGATGTGGCAAAATCTGGAGCTTTTGAAGTAGTCGGCTGAGGGCGAACCGATGAAAAAGTATTGAGTGTTGAAGATATTTTATTCTGTTCCTTGTTCTCATCAGATGGTACTTCTTCGGAATCTGGCTCCTTTATGTTGGATTGGCAATCGGATCTGAGACAGACTTATTTTCAGTCATTGGAGGAGTTCTTTGGATGATATTTTCTATGTTTTCATGTCATTATCTTTGAACACATTTCTGTCTGTAGGGTATATACCGGTAGTACGAAATCCACTAACAGCAATTTCGCGAGTTTGGGCACGCAAATAAGCACGACCAAATATGTTCATCATGCCATATTGGGTCAAGGGTCACGCACTGTTTCTAATCCAGCATCGAATTTCATCAGATACATATTTTTTGAGTGGTTCAATGAATGATTTATCAAGAGGTTGTATTTTGTGGCTCATATGTGGAGGAATTGAGAGCAAATGAACATGGTTTTCTCATGCGAAATTAATTATCTCAATACTTCTTGTATGGCTGTTGTGCCCGTCCAAAAGAAGTAAAACCAGACATTCTACAGTTGGCTTTATATTTTCTATCAAATGTTTGAACCATTTTGTAAATTGGTCCGTTTGAATTCATCCCGATGGCTGACAGTCATGTATTGCTCCCGGGGGTGCACCTTTCATTAGAAGTGGATGACTTCGTTTATGCGGAAATATTATTAGAGGTAGAATGAATGATCCTCCAGCACGTATGCATATTACGCATGTTAACAGAAAACCCCTCTCCGCGAATGTTAGTGAACCAATTTTTCCTTTTAGACTTAAAACTTGGGGCATTTGTGACGGCATGATACTGATCCCTGTCTCATCAACATTATAAACTCGATCAGCTGAGAATTTATGTTAGTCCATTAACAGTTCGAGGATATCGAAGAACTGATTGACGCTCTCTTTGTTAAACCCTTTTGCTCTTGCAAATGAAGTTCCAGTTTTCGGCGGAAACATAGTTCAGGGTGCCGACCTAAAAACGATTTTAACCAGTCTTTTGGCGCTTTCATTTTGGACAGAAAATGAATTACTGATATTATTTTTCACCGTAAGCTGATAGGCTAAGGTCATGACATCTTTTCTTGCTAAGCCAAAAACCTTAGCTTTCATTGCTAAGATATAATCTGTTTCTAGTTCATCTTCTTTTGTAGCTACTAAACATCTCAATGTTGTTCTGGGCACGTTATATTGATTATAAGCGTTAAGTGTATCCCTCTTCTTGTTTCCGACATCTTCAACTGCTTTCTTCATGGAATGTTTGTCTCATATTTGATGTTTTCTTTTAGAAATTGGTACTTTGGGAGCCATTGTCTAAAATAATACAATAAAAACAAATATACAAATACTGATTGGATAATATGGCCTGCTAGGCCATATTGGCCTACCATGACTAGGGCCATATTAGCCGACTAGCCGAAATAATTTAAAATTTTTTGATCGCCACTATACATTATTTTTATATTAACGCTGGTAATATCTAGTTACGAATCTAGTTACTTTTCATTTCAAATCTAGTTACAAAATCTAGTGATATCTAGCGTTAAATAATATTGAATATTTTTCGTCCCGGTTATTATTTTTATATTGACCCTGTTAATATCTAGTTACAAATTTAGTGGCATCTAGAGTTAAATAATAATATTAAAAATGTAGGAATCTAGATTACCGACATGTCATGCATTTCAAATTTCGCGCCAAATCAAGTTAAATTCAAATCGAGAGTCTGAAAGAACACCGAAATGATGTCATATGTGTCATATTGGATTTTCGTTTAGGATTTTCGAATTGTCGATCGCCTATTACTTCCCAAAATTATAATGTTAATCCGGTACTAATAATAATATAGTGAAGAGGGCACTGGAAACACAACGGGGATACTGAAAGTGCAGTGGGAGCACTGGAAATCCCGTGAGAACACTTGGAGTGGACACTGAAATAACAGTGGTGATATTGGAAGTACAGGGGGAGACACTGGTAGCTCAAGAACACACTAAAAATGCGGCGGGAATACTTAAAGTGCAAGGGTTAACGGGTAGGTGGAGTAGGGGAACACTAGGTACAAATTTTCATCGCCAACAAGCCCAGCATTTCAATGCAAAGGCGTGCAATTAGTTATGTTAGATCCCACAAATGACACAGGAAGGTCATCGTGAGTTTTAAAACGACTGAAGGCAAGGTCTTGGCAGTTGGGTAGAATTGGAACTCTGGAAGTACCGTCAAATACCAAATGACCAAAAACGAATAATCAAAAGAATAAAAGGCCAAAGAACAAAAAAGGCTAAAAAATGTGAAACAGATTGAAGGCCCGAAAATCAGATGACGGAAAGGTCAGAAAGGTAGAAATTATAACATCTTCAGTGCCATGAAAAATATTGGGGTGGCTTGGGATGATGTCAAACAGACGACGATGAATGCTGTGTGAACGAAAGTCTGCCCAAAAATAGTCGATGATTTTAGGTGTTTAATTGAACTGGAGACACAACGTGAGATATGCGTTAATATGGCGCAGCAATTAAAACTAGTAAATAATGGTGATATCAACAATTACATCATTTGAGCCACGTCCACGATGTAGAATTAACGAATGATGATTTTATTCAGTTAAAACATTTCGAAATTCAAAGAAAATATTGAATTATGTGTAAAATTATTTTTTTTATACCAAACCTGGTAGTATCAAGTTTATTTTTGTAAAATCAGAATATATACGAACATACAAGGTGTAACTAAAAAGTTTTCTGAATTTTTTTTATTGTTCAAAATCGGTTCAGTATAGTGAATTGCTCACATCGGTAGAATTGAGGTCCCTTATTTTACACGTACGTTCCCCAAGTTTCATTTTTCCAGTACGTTTCCAGCATTCATAGGAATAGAGATATTTAAGACAGAAAATTTGTTTCAAGGTTAAATTAAAGATGTTTAATCGTGCGTTTCTTTTAAACTCACTTAATCCCTTAAATAATAAAGGATCTTACGATGATAGATATTTAAAAAATCTATAGTGAAGCTTTTCAAGAAAATGGACCGCAAAATTAAAAAAACAAACACTTAATATGTGATAAATTGTGATTTTAGAAAAAATGTTTGAAATAAAATCTAAGAGGCCTGTAAAACAAAGTTTATTCGAATGTCCTATCTTTTATACTTTCCGAGATATATTGAAAAGTATTTTTAAACTTGAACGTGGCTACGTCGCGTTCTGTACAAGACAGAGACATGGAAAATAAAAATCACTCTCGCTCAACAATCGTGTGCACCTGCATAGTAAAATTTGATTCCAATTGGTCTCGTAGGGAAGGAGAAATTCTTGAACGTACACACATCCGTAAGTACGTACATTCAAACAGGCACCGAAAAATTCATCCTTCTATTAAAATTTTCAACAGAATTTTTTGGAAGTGTTTTTTTGCGGTAAATTGTTTATGACCCTTCTTCGAATTACGTATTAACGGCCTGCAGTGATTTGAATACAAGAGACATACTAAGGTGAAATAGAAAAATGTCTCAATACATGAATCCTATATCTTTCTTATACCTATACCTACTTCGTACGTACTTCGTATATGTACTATGGTATATGTAAGATAAAAAACAGTCTACTTCGATATTAAAACCATAATTGTTGCTACCGATTTTCTTGTACAAAACCTGTTTCTTTAAGGATCTAAGAAAGAGGTCTAAGGCCTTCAAGGACATAAGATTTTCTCAAAGGATCTCCTGGTATGAATGTTAAATATAAAATTTTAATTTTTAATTGTTATTATTAAAAATAATCAAAATGTTCCAAAAATTTTGGAATTTGTAAATTTTCTAAAAAATGTGATTTGTTAACTACATCAAAACTTCCGAAATTTTGAGTGTGCTTTCGTTTGTGAGCGGCAATTATTTGATGATTTTGCGCCGTATCTATCCTTTAGGGGCTAATTAACTTTTGATTTACTAATTTATATTTATATTATTTCTTATTTAATCGTAATTAAATTCATTTGTTAATTTGTATATTATATTGGATGAATTGAATTAAATTTAAGTAGTAAATTGATTTTATATTAGATTATTACTTAAATGTTACTTAATGAATTGAATTTGGGGTAGGTTAATCCGATAACAAGTCAGCAACAACTCTGACAGCAAAACTTTTGTAAATATAACCAAACCTAACTCTGCCAACGACAAAATCACAAAAACAAGTCAATCAGAAACACCTAAAAATAATAAATATAATAGGTACGTAGAATAATATAATGTTGTTATATAGAATCACAATATTTTAAAACATTGTTTAGCCTGTTGAAGTTTATAAACAGTTTAATAATTGGAATTCAACAAATAAACATAAGCCTATTAGTGTCGCTTATGATTCTCGAGGGCCTAATGCCTTAAATCATCGTCTTGTCTTAAGCTACCTATTTATCTGCACAACTTTATATTTTGATGACGTCATTACACTGCCCAACGATTATTCATGTCAAAAAAGATTAAAGATATCATTTGTGGATTACTCTTATACTCATCTTCTGTTCAAATGAACGCCACTGAATGCAACCTATAATAAAAACTGACAATTTCACAGTAATTATTCTTGCAGCAAAATAATTCTCTAAGAAGTAAATATATGAAGATATGGACTTTCTTCCATTTCACTCTAACACATAAATAAGGTTGACGTCTATCGAAGAACAATATGAAGAAAACATATATAAATACATTTCAAATTTCTCCTAATTCAGTTGATAGATTAATTTAATAAAAAGAGTGTTTATTTGTAGTTGTTAGATTATTATTTATTTTGTGTAATTTTTTGTGTGGATAATTTGTATAAAATCAAATAATGACGTTATTGAAGGTATGTGTGGCTATTTAGTTATTAGAATGAATAAGACCTCTACATGTTTTAAATTTTTTTTATTTCATATTGATCTTTACTGATCTTTAAAAAAATCTATGTTTTTGTAAATAAAATGTGACTTGAAATTTTTTAATTTTGGTTAGCGGTTTTGCTTTAGGAAATACTAAAAATAACAGAAAGTTTAATGATAGGAGATTAGAAAAAAAATTTTTCTAAATTATTATGTTTAATTTAGATCTTTTGTTTTAAAGTAACAAAACTAATTCCAGTGGCGCATCAATATTCGTGAAATTTTCTATATAATTAGACCTTTTAGTTATTAAGCAAATGAAAAATATAGAGAATTAAATTAATTTATTAATATTTAATGTAACTGAATTTTTTTTAAATATGTGTAGAAAAAATCAAGCTTGAGTAAGCACAAATAATGAAATTTGGAAAAACCGCTTTTTCACATCGGAAATTTGAACTACGCTAGTTTTTAACGCTCATTTTCGTTTTCTATGTTAATAAAAATTCAACATTCAGTAAGAATGAATAGTAACTTAAATTCGATACATATATAAAAAAATCGTATCCAATACCGCCACCTCATATTTCATATACAAGGCGTCATAAGTTTTATTATATTTTGTATAAAACAAAAGTAAATCTATAAGTTTTAACTGCCACCTTATAATTTGTCGGCTTAAGTTAATGACAGTGGACCCGAAAGAAGTAGTATACCTGTTTCGATTTTAATCCGATTATAAGGGTCGAACAAACGCTGAACGTGCAGTAAGAATCAATTAAAAATCAGGTAGATAATTAAGTCATCTGACATTAACTTTTCTTATTCTATATTTGGAATAAGAAAAGGTGTTGATAACAGCTATAATCTGTGCTAGAAACACGTGTCTACCTTTCTCCAATTTTAAAAATAATAATTAAATACTTTTTCATTACAATTTTCGAAATAACACCTACTTATTTAAAAATTCTTCTTACTGCGATAATTCTTCTTACTGCGATTAATAATTCATCTTATTTAAAAATTCTTCTTACTGCGAAAAAGTAAATACTGTTTACATATCTTTATAAAAAAAGAATTATTTTATAAATTTTTATATTTGAAAAAATTAGTAAATTTAATGATCATAAAATTATTATAAATTTATTAAAATTATTATATATTTACTAATATTTAAACTAGAAAAAGTAGAAAATTGAACATTCTTGTAACATCTGGATTTGAATCATGTAACAAATAGAGTCTGATATCAATTTAATGCATAAAATTAAACGAATGTAGAACGTAAACAATTATGATTTAGTTCAATGAGTTTTTTACCTTGCTGACTGGTAAAATATTAAATCTAATGACTTGTTTTGTAATTTGAACATGACCTAGAGTAAACTTTCTTGAGGAATATTTTATATATTTTCACTGTTCAATTTGATTGAACAGTGGATAAAAGGCACTGCAGAATAGTCTGAATAGAATAGTCGAGCCCGTTTTTTAGATTTATTAATATTCTGAGCTTTAATGTTGTTTTATTTCAGGAATATTGAAGACGAATTGTTATTATGATTTGATAATTTTCGAACTGTTATTTTGTTTTTATGAAAGTTATTATAATTATTAACAAGAAGAAGGCTTAATTTAAGTACCCGATTCTTATCTTAGGTGACGCTAACAGTAATATAAAACTTGATAAAACTTTAAATCTTATCTTAACCTTAGCAATCTGTTCATTAGCAATTTTAACGAAGCATGTAAAACATATGTACAGTGATATGTAAAAGTAATTAAAATAATCAAACTAATTCCATTAATTAAATCAACTAATTGTTTATGCACAATTTGTAAAATAAATTCCCGATTAACAATAGATAGGTCTATAACTATACATAATTTTAAATAATCACTATTTTAAATGAAATTCAAGCACGCGTAACGCACCTGATGAATAAATATGTAGTTAGTTTAAGAAGAAAGTCTTGAATGAGGTTTTTCCTTGCTTAAAATTTTTAATTTCCAATAAGTGAAAATGCATAATAATACTTAATCAATGGTTTATAAGGAATCAATACATCAGAAAGAAATCCATTAAATCGCTATTTGTTTTATAATCTAGTCATGAACTATGATTTATCCAATTAGATTTATTATTATACAATATTTTTGTCAGTGCTTCTAAAACTATTACGAAGAACATACTAAATGATTACATAATTAATTAAAAACTATAAAATAAATAATAGCTTAATTCTAGCCTTTCAAATTATAAAGTAGTTATATGAAAAAACAAGAGAGAATCAGCGTACTAACCTCACCTTAAAGCCAAACAAATATCGAATTAAATGAAAACGTAACACCGTCGCAACAAAAGAACAAAATACAAACAAAAACAGAAACCAATTTCAAACATCATTCTAAGCAATAATAGAAATTATTTACATTTATAATAACAATTGTAAATTGTTATAAAGTTTTACTACTGATGTATTTAGTAAATTATTTTTAATAATCAATAAGTGTATAGGAAACGTGTTGTCAACGATTTTGTAATATAGCTATTTATTGACCGAAAGTGCATAAAAACAATTGCTATTAAACTTTATGCAAACTATAAACATGAAAGTTTATTGCTATTTTATTTCACCATTACGTACGCATAAAACAGTATTTCAATTATAGTTTGTATTGATGTAAGATTTAGATGAAATCAAACGTAAAATCTTAAAAATAATTGCAATGAAGTTTGCGTCAGAAAATACTATTAACATTTACGACGTGAAACATGTAATCTTTACATAAAACTATTTTACTTTTTTTATTAAAAAACAAAAGTGCAAAAAATTAGAATAACCTTAAAATAACTTATTTTGTTTGTAAGTATTAAATAATATTTAACTTTACAGTTTCGTAAGGAACTATACGTGAAAAATTCGACTATATTGAACTATTTAGTTTTGATTGTCAGATTAAAATTCATCAATTAATTTCAAATAGTTATTGCAAATGCCTTTGAATTTAACATTTGCAATAAACTGTTAGACAACATTAAAATTGTAAGCATTACATGTATCCCCAATATTCACACTAGTCACTGCCAGATTTAAGGTAGGGGGTTAATTGAGCTAAAATTGTCTTTTATTTAAAATTTATAAAAAGAAGTAGAAACTTTTTGATCCAATAAATATGCAATAAGTTTGAACTCTTGCCAAAATTATAATTTGACAATCGAATTGAACAGTATAATTTTAGAATAAGTGATTTGAATTTGGGTTTCACGCTCAACACGCGACAAATAGTTTCGTTCCATGAAAATACCGCGATAAAGTACCGTTCTCGGTTCCGTCTGAAACGTAATTTTTTAAAGTGACAAGCAAAACATTGTTAAAGAATTTATTCTCTATCAAAGCAGGATCATCATTATATTCCGATTATCTTTATATACCACCATATCCCTTTATATTTTTGTAACATATAATGTTCATACATGACCTATCAGGAATCAAAAGTACGAGTGGCGTTGAAGTTTTTTGCTGAAATCCTTAGAAAGTATAGAACTACGACCTATAGAAAATGTCGTCTATCCGTTGGAAATTAAAAGAATGATAATCGCATTGGCTGTGATCCTACGAAAATATAAAATCAAACCTCAATAGCTCTAGGACAGCTTCCAACAGCTATTCTAGAGCTATCCTAGAGATATCCTAGAGCTAACAGTGAAAACGTTATAAAATATAAATACGACAACCGGTTACGGTTACGAACGTAAAGGTGAAATTCGTAAAAGCTCATTAAAAATTTACTCGAAATAATAAACCTGAAAAATTTGCTTTGGCCAAATTTTCTAGAAGTGACGAAAGCGAAATCTAAACTCAGTAAAAAAAAGGAAATTCTGTATGTCATAAAATTTTTGTTGCAATTCTCGGTCGTAAAAACTCAAATCACAATTTAATATGTACAGAGTGTTTCTTTTTTGAAAGTTTTGCGGTCCATTTTCTCGAAAACTTATCCGCTAATTTTATTAAATTTCTTCCATCGAACACCCTTTAATATTTAAGGGATTATCCGGGTTTAACAATAGCGCATGTCACAGCACCGGAGTAATTTGCCTTTGAAAAAAATAGTTTCTACCCTAAATATCTCGGTTTCTATGGAAGTTGGTAAAATGAAACTTGGGGAGCATATGTAAGTCTAAGGGAACTCTATTCCGCCGATGTGAAGAACTGAATATGTTCAGTATATTCCGTGAGCCTAAATAAATGTTTCGCAAAAGTTTTTAGTAACACCATGTATATTTTTATACTGTTTGATAGCACTTGCAATTCTATTTAAAATGATATCACACATTAGGGGTCTAACTCTTATCGTTTCAAAGATATGAGCCTTAATAACTTAAAGTTTGGCAACTTCTCCATGGCAACATGGTTGAATGTCGCCATGGCAACCGACGTTCAACAATAGTATTATATACATGTAAGGCTTACATAATACCACATATATGCAAACTTACAGGAAAAAATATTTTACGTTGTATGAGACATATAGACTGCTTTTGCAATTGAATAAATGTTGTTATTAGTGGCGGATGCACATTATAATTTTGGAAGGGGTTCAAAATGATTATTTTATTGACACATTCAGTTTTAAAATTAGAAAACAGAAACTTCGCTCGCATGTAGAATATTATATTATTCGTCGAATGAAAGTAGTGCCATCTCTGCAAGTGGTATAAAACGCGACATTGCCACATTTAAAATTTCACAAACTTTTTGCTATGCTTCTGATATAAAATTTCACAAACTTTTCAAGAACTATAATAGATAGGACACTTGAATAAACTTTATTCTATAGGCCACCAAAAGCTTGTTCAATTTTATTTGAAACAATTTTTCCTAAAATTACTATTTAACATATATACAGGATGTTTTCTTGTTTTGCGAGCCATTTACTTGAAAGCGGCTATTGTACTACATTAAATATCTCGGTTCCTCTGAAAGTTGAGAAAATAAAACTTGGGCAAAATGTGTAAGACCCAGGGACGTCAATTTTGTGCAAATGAGCAAAATTACTCAATGACTTAATGGGTTGGCGAATTCGTACAGCATGCGAAGCAAGCCAGACTGCTCTTTTAGTAGGCCATGGCAAATCGGACAGCGCCGCTATTCGCACGGTAGCGAAAGGGAGCTGAGACTGGCAGCAGGCCGCGGTAAAGAGGACACCGAAACTGTCTGCGCCGTAGACAAATACGGAAACCGGGTGATTCATGGATAGGCGATTTATAGGTTAGACTAATGTTGTTTAGTTTACCCTAAACACTATTGTGCTAATTGAATTTAATAGACCGCTTTAAAGGTGACAGTCAAAACTAAAAGGTTCAACTTTTGTTTTATGCAAGATGTAACAAAACGGAGGACTTCAAGTATATGAAAGATGGGGTGGCAATTATGTCCACAAATTTTTAAACATAAGATCCACTGGCGTGAGACCTTAACTCGCAACCAATGCATATATTCTCTCCACGTTTTTTGTTTTTTTTTACTCAACTAGTTAGTAAAATTTAGTTACTAGTTAGTGAAATTTGTCAGCTTTAATTTCGCAAAAATCCATTATATAAGATTAATTGTTTATCTTATTTGGGCAAGCTAAAGATTGTTTTTAGCTACATATTGTGCTAATGCAATATTACTTATAATCTTAATATGTATGAAGCACAAACACTGGTGGAAATTTCAAACATAATAATCACTAGGCTTACGATTGATATGCATTTGCATATTGTCACGTTTATTTTCTGACCAGGGATTGTGCGAACCCCAACTGGATAAATAAATTCTTAAGCATACAACATAAAAACAGCTTACAATACAATGCATAATTCAAAAAACTGGCAGAAAACAAAAAAAACAAAACTCTACAATTCTATTCATAATTACAATACAAATAATTCTATAACCTAAAAACCTGAAATCATAATCTCCAGAAGTCCAGACAGCAGGTAAGTCCATTTTTTCCTTTTCTTTCTTTTTTTCCCTTTTTTTATTTTAATATTCTGTTTTCTTTTTTCCACTTCCCTTCTAATCGTTTCTGTTCCCTTATTTCCCAAATACTACCACTCTAAATTATTCCATTTACCCCTCACTTTCTTTTCATCTTTTACTCTATAATTCTTTTCATTACATTTAAACCTCTCCCCTCTTTTCCCAAACACACCCTTCTATTTTCATCCAACTCCCTCTATTTCTCACTCCATTTAATTCCCACGCACTCCTTTACCCAATGATTCCATTTTTCCTCCTTCATTCCACATATTCTGCACATTCTTTCTTTGTCCTTAAGCCAATACCTGTTACCCATCTCCTCACTTCCACATCAAAACCTCGCAATCATTCTATTCTCATTCATACTTAAACCAGCCTCCAAATATCCTGACAATCCCTCCCCTTCCATAATTTCTACATCGTTCCACTCCCATCTTTCCCCATCCACAAACACCTTCCTGTTCGTTTTCCTTCAGAGCGCATTTCCCAGACATTTCATTTATCCTCCACTGAACCTATCTTTCCTTTCTTGTTAAATCGTCCTTTATAAAGTATCTTGTACCTTTTAGCGTGCTTTTCTTTTGCATAATTTCTATCTTATCCTCCTAAGTCCAAAATTTTATCACTTTGTTCTATTCTTCCTACCATTCTCTTCCTGTTTTCCCAAGGTGAACATATCCATCACCTCCGTTCTGCTATTTAATATGTTCTTTACATCTCATTCCATACGCTCGTCAAATTCACTACTTCGTCGCTTGCTCCAATCAAGACTACATTTAGCTTCCTTCTTTCTTTTCCAACTCTTCTTCCACTTTTTCCAATTTTTTATCCTTTCATCTATCTTAATTTTTTCATCATCCCATTTTCCCTCTTTCTGCTTGCTCTCCTTTTTCCACTCTTCTATACCTGCCTTCCATTCCTCATTCTCCTTCCTTACCTCACCTCCTCCTTTAGACTTCTTATTTCTTTCAGTATCTCATTCATGACTATCTCTAATTGACCCTTTCTAGAATTACTTTCTGGTCCACGCTTCCTTTTCATCACTTGTTCGGGGGTTAGGTCATCCCCATAGTCCATAGTCCCATATTTATTTATCTCTCCCTCCACTCCTCCTTTACCTCCCGTCAATATCTTACTAGTGTATCTATTTTCAATCATACCAGCTTCCTTTTCTTTTTCTTTAATCAATGTTTAACTACTTATATATGTATAAATAACTGCTATTTTTTTTAACTGCTTACAGGCTGTGATTTTATGCCTATATTTCACTCTTCTCACAAATTTAGTCTTTTATTAAACACGCTCGAGTTACTAATGAGCCTTTTATGAAATACTAATTCAAATACTAATTGTTGTCAACACCATATACATATTTTTGGCAACCTTACACTTACGGTTATTTAACCAGCGTGTTTTCACTATTGTGTTAAAAGTTTTTATATACATTATTTCAACCTTTTTTTTGTTACTAACTGCTTATGATTATAACTCACTATATTTTCACTTATACTCTTCGGATTTCCGAATTCTTTTACACTCTACCCCAACCGCTATCTTTATGTCACTTTGTCTTCACACACAATTGATTTGACTGATTTTCTACTTTATTTAAATTATTCGCAGAGCAATGTGACACATCAACTTTAGTCAACAGACACATCAACTTTTTTACTTATCTAAAAACAAATTGATTGTACTGCATTCCGACGGGGTAAGTGACGTACTAAAACTTGCTTCATGCTATTTTGTTCCGACTATGTACTTTTCTGACTGACTCGCGGCATGCCAGTGGTCGGTGCGATAAATCTCATCTGCTTATCGTATAGAAGTCATTTGTTGTTCATGTATATTTTCTACTGGTACCATAATGAATAATGCACCATGCAGCTGCATATTATTATATTATTGGCTGCGTACCCCTCTTGGCCGATGTGTGTGTTGAGTATGAGTAAATCTTCTCTTGCTGCTTCCATGAAGGTAGAAAACTATGCTAGTGCGTTTGAAGTAGAAACTATTTTTTATTTATTATTACGTTAGTTTTAAAAACCGCGATAAAAAACGTTCTTTAGGGAACGGCACAACACTACGTATAATTATTGTACGCAATCCAGAATTAAATAGAAGATAAAAAAGAAATTAATGTCCGATGTGAGGATAAAAGATTAATTTGTCAATTTCTTGAAATGTTTCAGAGCTTTATGTTCATTTCAACTATGGTGGCTTTGAAATGGATTCAAGCAATGCCATTGCATCTACATGATTATCACCAAATCTCTTCCAATGACGACATCGACAGCGCTCATACACATGAAGTTCACGATGAGAAAAGTTACAAAACGGGTGATCACCATATTGATTACTTCGTAAGTAATATCTAAAAGATAGGTGCGCATATAATATAGGAAAACTGTTTTATAATTTTTAGTGAAGATGCATAATGGCTGATAATTTTTCAACATTTGAGGAGCATTTAATGTTTTTGTAAAATTAATTTGGTTTTTGTTATGCGTCAATAATAAATAATAGCGTATCGGTTACGGACAATTATTATGTGTAGACGATCGCTGACCTATGTGGATAGCAAGCGCTCAAAAAATATCCATATTGATACTGGCTTGTTGTTTAGCTTGACTTGCATCTAGTCTTTTCCAAGTTATGATCTTGTTATTTTTTGTCTTTTTATTTTTAAAACAAACACTCAGGATCCAGATGAAGAAAGGAGCAATTCCGTGGCCCTCCATTGACCTTTCTCTTATAAAAGGAAAATAAAATGCTTATTGAAGCATAGTCCTCTGATTCTCCAGATTTACTTATCCGATAGCAAACACACTGAATATTATATCTTGCATCTTCGTTTAATTTGTAGCTTTATTATTTACTCTGATTTTGTATAAAATATTTGGGACATATTTACTAAAATTATTTTTAATTACGAATAAAAGTCTTTGACTATTTCTTTTATAATAATCTAAATTAAAAAAAAAATGGGATTAGCTGTTTCTATATTTGGGGTAGAAGTCCACATCACATACACCAATGGCTTCAAAAACAGTACATGGTTCTAAGAAGAATTATTCCACTTTGTGTACCGCAGCTCATACACAGTCAGAGGACAACTATTTTTAATTGTTACAACTGAAGTATAGCACTCCTAGTTGTTTTGGTTTCAATCAATAGTTTTTTCTTTCTCCATTTTAGTTCGACCCGGAACCAACAGCTGATTGACAGCTATGATATCTTCATGAGTCTTGTCGCGTGGTTCCTGCTCCGTGTTCAAATGTTCGGCAAAAGAGAAGAAAATACTTCTAGGGTACTTGCCTTCCAGCCAAACGCGGAATTATTATATCGCCGAAGCTCATTTCCTGGGTTTGTTGAAAAATTTGCGTTAATCGTTACTCGTTTCATAGAGATCTTAATGTGGTTATGAGTGTCAGCATGTACCTTCACTATTTACGCTAAGAACAGCTCATAGCAAACAAAGAAGAGCCCTAAAACTACCATCATTATCTTTGGGTTCCAATAATCCTATATTACCCTACTCCTGGTGACTTTTTAATTAAATCTCCTTGCATCCACATACAAGTTTTTATAATAGCTCTCAATAAGTTTCTTGTTCTCTTACATGGTTTAAGTACTTTACAACATTTCGATCGGCTTGAGCAATTCTGCTACAATCAACCGCCTTCCATTTAACGAATTTATGATATTGCATTCAGGCATATTCATCGATTTTTTCTAGTCAATAAGGGTGTTGTAACTAGAGAATGTAATGTTTGGTACCGCGACCCTTTTTTTTTTTCTAAAGATAATGCACACTTTCCACAATGCTCATTTCAAGGCATTGGGATCTTTCAACGAAGAATACTTTCTGAACAAACTACTCGGAAGCGCTAAATTTTGTTTACGGCAAACAGGAAACTTAAAATTTTTTATAACATCCAAATATGTTTAAACACTTCAAAACTTCGTATATACTGCAAAATAATTGGTATTTGAAGTTTATTTACACTCAACAGCGAACGAATTCACAGTCCTTCGGCAAATGTCGGCAGACGGATACGAAACATGTTCTTCACTTGATTCGTCTCTTGTTTTTGCTGTTGATAGGATGGAGGGGGTCGGAGAGGGGAGGAGATTCCTTATAAACCCACCCCTTGCCAAAGCCCATAAACACTATTCGAATTCAAAGAGTAACACTTTCTTGCAAAAATAAATTTCAGAAAGAAACAAATATTCCAATCTCAAATTAATTCTTTTTTTAAATATATTTTCAAAATAAAGGATTCAATAGAGATTGGAATACTTGCTTTTTTTGATATTCTATTATTACAAATGTGTGACGCGACAGCCCCAGATCAAAGTAAAAAGCAATATACGTTGTGCACAAATATCATTATCAAGGAGTAAATTGTTGCAATTAAGGAATGGATTCATATAAAAATACGTATGGCCTCTGAGCATCTGTGCTTCCTGTCCACTAAAGGCTGTCCATTTGGCGACATCTAGTTCTCAAAATGAGAACAAATGTTAATCTAAATGTGAATAGCAAATTGTAAAATTATTCTATATTGGAGTTCAAGGTTTTTAAAAATTCTCAAGATCCCTTTCGGTTCACAGACTGAGACATCGATGTACAGATTTTTATTTTTATTAACTAATAGTAAAAAAAACCCAAAAATGTAGCAAACTTTGGAGCGTGGAATAAAGAGAGAGGATGGAGAGGGTGCAAGTTGGGTGTGTGAAAAGAACCCTGGGATTGGGTAGGAATTAAAAATGCTGGATAAATGGAGTGAAAAGAATGGCAAATTTTGACGATAAGGTGTTAAAGGAGGAAGGGAGTAGGTTGGATAAGGAAGTTTGCATGGAAGAAATTATAAATAAAGGAAGTGATGGAAGGGAGAATGAATGGATTAACAGAATGAAAAAATGTAAATAGGAGGTTTAGATGGTCAACGGATAGGTAGTTGGAGAAGATGATGTGAAGGAGAGAAGGTGTAAATGAGATCATGGAAAGAATGAGGGATGTGGAAAGGCAAGAGAGGTATGAAAGAATAAGTTAAAATAGCTATAACAGTAGGTATAAGCGGATTAAGGAAGAGGAGGGAATGGTAAAGTATGTAGTAATGGAAAAAAAGAATGATTGCAAGGTTCAGATGTGAGTATGAGGAGAGGCGAAACAAGTTTTGGATGCAAGAGCAAGAAAAACTTTGTAGGATATGAGGATAAAATAAGAAAAATGAAACCACTGGATAAAGGAATGTGAAGCAATTGAGTGTGATGGTAAAAAAGGAGTTAGGGACAAACTAAAGAGTAAGTTTGGGAAAAGAGGGAATGGGGTTAGAAATAATGAAAATAATTAAGAGTGAAATAAATAAAAGGAGATAAAAGACAAATTAGAGAGATAAAGAAAATGGGATAAGGACGGGGAGGAGATAGTTTACAGGAAAAAGGGGCACTTCGGAATAAACAAGAGCAGGGGGGGGGGGGTGGATGAAGGTAAAGAACAAAATTAAGACATTTGGGATGCAGGTAAGAATTTATGAGAAAAAATCTATGGGAGATGAGGTAAGAGTGGAAGCTGAGGTGTGGGTATGGGGAAGTAGGAAGGAAGGAAAATGAAAAAAAGGAAGTGGGGTAAGAAAAAGGGGAGGGGAGAAGATGTTAAAGGTACGGATGAATGAAGGGCTGATGTTGAAAGTTCCAGAAAGATACTTAAATAGCCTTCTCTTCTCCCGGGGAAAGAAGAGTTATTGTTATATTTTGGGTTTTTTTTTCAGTTTCGTATGTGATATGTAATATGCCAATAAAGATTTATTTATTTTTCCACAAAAGGTTCATAAATAATCAAAGGTGGATATCAAAATGGAAATCAACCGGTCTTTGTTTTGAGGACCTTAAGCGGTTACGAAATATTTAATTTTTCCGAATATCTTTAAATCACTTCCCATTAGCAGTATGCGTTGAAATATGGTGTGCACCTCGACAAAGGAAGTGGAAATAAGAGAGTAAAATTTAATTACAATGAGTAAATATTGTGAGGCCATCGTATGAAACAACGTACATCCCAGTTGACAAATTTCGCACAAAATTCACATGGATGATGAGAAATGTCACCAAAATTCTTTTCCACAAAATCTCATTCAGTGATTCTAAATTCATAAAAGGGCTCAATTTATTAGACTTTTGAAGGGAATAATTGGAAACTTTCGGTGAGCTAAATTCGCTCAAAAATGCACAAAAAGTTACCTAGAAGTCCCCAAGCCATACGTAAACTTTGGGCATAATGAGTTAAACTTTTGAATTCGGTAAGAGGAAACTTTTGGGCACCAGCAGTGGCTAAAATTTAGCAAGTACGTTTAGTTTTGCATCCATATTAAATTTGGTTGCAATTTTAGTTTTATTTTTGTTAGTGACGTCAATTCCTCATTCGCAGTTTGTCCGCAGATCATTAAAAACGTTTGCCAAATTTCATTGCAATCAATTGAATTGTTCAAACGCAATTGTATTCACACACACATCCACAGACACACACACACATAGATATCATTTAACAGATAGTCAAAAAGACTTCTAAGGACCTCAAAACGTGAAAATTGTAATATACCCCTTCCCTGCATCTCCGATTTGGAATCAGAAGTAAAAAAATCTGCTCATATATAATAAAAGTGTTCATATTTTCTAAAAAAGAGTAACGGCTAAAAAATAATAAATCTCCTTATGTTCTAAAAATAATGAATCTTCTTTATTTCATTGTGATAAAACCTCAAATAAAATACCTCATAAATGAAATAACTTCAGGGCGGGGGTATTCAAGTGCTTTAAGCAAGTTCTCTTCTCGGCCGGCGTAGCGAGTGCTATGTGCATAAAAAAAATTTGTTACCTTGTCCACAAATATAATCTACGAACGATTAAACTTTTAAAATAATCAATTGGCTCATGAGTTCCTACTTAGAAAACAAAACGAGCAACTCCTCTTTTGAAAGAAAACGTGGTACTCCTCGTGGTACTCCTCGTGGTACAAAAGAGGTACTCCTCATAAATAATGATTTGCTTCGTTTATGATGACGAGGTACCTCACTAATGAAGAACTTATCACAAGTTTGGGATTATTTCATGTCAGTATAATTTCTACTTTTTTTTTTCCATATTTAGGTTGGAAACCAAATATCTGCCTCTAGGAAATTTGCATTTGCGTTCTCTTGCACAATTGTCACGTCAGCAACACTACTTAATACTTTGTTATCAGCATAGTTACAGTCAAAGTTTTTTGGAAGATTATTTACAACTAGTATAAAAAAATGAAGGGCCAAGGATATTTAATTGTGCTATTCCTATAGAAATCTATTACATTTTAGTAGTTGCAAAATGCGGATTCGGCTCAAGCCTCTCAAGCGCCTAAACCTTATCTCAACTCTATCTAAACGTATTTGTGATGTCACGCTGTCATTTCTGGAGTCATTTCAAACATAATAAATAGTTTGTGTGTTTAACAACCAGCATCTTGGATTTTCAAGTGACAACTGTCATATACACAAACTATTTATGATAGGCCGCAGAAATGACATCACAGAATAAGATCGTGTTGAGATAAGCTATGAGCGATTTGGTCCGAATTCGCGGTCTGCAATTACTAATTTTTTCTTCAGTCTGTTTGCACCATGTCAAATTTATTGCAAATTAGTTGTACAATTCTGATACACATTTTAAT
Organism: Adranes taylori; assembly: GCA_009867245.2. Classification (NCBI taxonomy): domain Eukaryota; kingdom Metazoa; phylum Arthropoda; class Insecta; order Coleoptera; family Staphylinidae; genus Adranes; species Adranes taylori. Next base: position 46,069 of record WYDF02260614.1, read on the forward strand.
TTTATAATATTTTCGTATTTTTGCAGGCACCACCAAAATACGCCTACAAATATGGCGTCAACGATTATCATAGCGGCGATATTAAAACACAGCACGAAACAAGAGATGGAGATGTTGTTAAAGGTGAATATTCCGTTGTTGAACCGGATGGATCTGTAAGAACAGTTAAATATACTGCTGATGATCATAATGGATTTGTTGCAGTTGTTCATAAATCTCATGGAGCTCATCATGAACGTTAATGGTCATGGCCAAGATTTACTCATAATGTAGCCATTTTAGTATTAAAGATAAATTAATTCACTTTTATAAGTTGCATTAATAAAAGTACTGTTTACAAGTGTTGTTTTAAACAATTGACTTGCTTGTTACTTTTGTATCTTTAATTATGTTAGCGGTTAACACTACTATATTTTACTAGGTATAATAAAGTAAAGATAAGAAACAAGTCGATGATATATAACACGTTCACTAAATCATAAATATTATTTTTTATGTGAAAACGTGCTTCTTTTTTGTGTAAAAACATACTTAGATTTGTTTTTATATAAAAAAAATTATATATGGAATGGTTTTGCAGTTAACGGTTGCACAAGCGCAGGTCGCAACCTTAAACTGCGCAACCGTTAGATCTATTTTCGGAACCGAATAATAATGGTTAAAGGACTAACGTCTAGACCAAGAAATATAAGAAGATATAATACGCTGGAATCTTTCAATATGATGTTTTGTAATGTACGATCTATGAGTGTCAGTCTCCTATTTCCTTACAGGCTGCCTCGCAAGCTAAGTGGGCCCCAAACAACACATTTAGACAAGAACTATTTGTTTTATTAAAGTTGATACTGATTTATTAATCTGTTATTCATTGATCTAGCATTGAATCTATCATTCATTGGTCCGTTGTAACTTTGGTACTCTGATTATAGAGTGCATTCAAATTGCATCTATTGAGATGGTTCAATAAATCACTATCGGATCATAAATCATCACTAATAGATGCCAATGATCTATGATTTGCTGGTGTTCCGATGGATTAGTTAAACAATCGAAATGAATGCGTTTGGAATGCAGTCTATAATCAGGAATCCGAGAAAGATCAATTTAGGCTATATGAGCAACTGAATACACTAAGATGATGTTGAGCAATTAAAAACGTTTCAATTTTTTTTAATGACATTTGGCATATTTTTATTAATTTTATTAGCCCTTTCTTATAAAATTCTAAAAAGTGATTCTTTTTAAAATGATACCAAACATCAGGGGGGTCAGCTCTCATGGTACCAAAGATATAGCCTGTAATATCTTAAAATTTCTCCATTAGTTGCCATGGTAACCAGAAGTCATCACATACATACGCATAATACCTGAACAATTGTAGATGGAAGAAAATTTATAGGAAATAAAAATTCGTGGACGTGATCCTCACTCCATCTTTCATATACTGGAAGTCCTATATTTTGTTTTATCTTGCATAAAACTAAAGTTGAATCTTTTAACTTCACCTTATAACTCATATATTAAATTCAATTTACACAATAGTTATTTGAGTAAATTAATCAGAATTAGTCTAACCGCCGAATAAATCGCCGACCAATGAATCCCCCGGTTCCCATATTTGCCTAAGGCGCAGACAGCTTAGCTGTCCAGTTTTCCGCGGCCTACGGCCGGTGTTGACTTACTTTTTTCCGTACTTGCCTCATTTTGGGCCACTTTTTTCAGCGTCAGCTTTCCGCACTATTGGAATCCCTGGGACTTCCCCAAGTTTTCCCAAGTTTTATTTTTTTAACTTTCGTAGGAACCGAGATATTGAATGTGTAGTATAATAGCAGGTCTCAAGTAAATCGATCGCAAATATGTATATATGTTAAATGGGGTACATGTTAAATTGTGATATTATGTAGAAACAAATTTTTCAAATAAAATCAATGGGGCTTTAGGCAGACTATAAAACAAAATTTATTCGAATGTCCTATCTTTTAGAGTTTTTGAGATATGTTGAAAAAAATATTTTTAAGCTTTGTACCTGTCAACGTCGCGTTCTGTACAACACAGAGACATTGGACCTCTTTCGTTCGACGCACAATACGAGTCACTATATGTGTGCAAAATATCAGCCTTCTAGTTTAAAAACTGAATTTTTTGTGGAATAATAATGGCGCGGATCCCAGGGTGGTTTTTGGGGGTCCCGTTATCGTTCTCTTGGTGTCCCGGTGGAATATAACCAAACAAGAAACCCTTTATATTTCCTGTATAAATAATATAGTTAAACCCGGCGAAGCTCTGTGGCTCAGTCTGATATGAAGTGAACCTGAGTGTGATATGACTTCCCGTGTTCCCATATTCTTGCGATTCCAGCGGTTCCCACGCTGGTTCTTGTGGGTTACGTGGATCCCGTTACCGTTCTCTTGATGTTCCGGTGGAATATAACCAAGCCAGAAACCCTTTGTATTTCCTTTATAT
>WYDF02260615.1:0-33418 GCA_009867245.2 Adranes taylori
GGACAGTGGGCAGAAATGGGGGAGGCCTATATCCAGCAGTGGATGCAAAGGGCTGATTGATGATGATGATGATGAACCTCAACTATTCACAGCTTTAGAATCTCAAATTGAACTACGAGAGAAGTCAAATGGCACGTAGCACGCAGTACGAAAATTGTAGTATGACAACAACAATATCGCTTTATAATTGTACCCCAGAAATTGTTGAACGCATGGATTCAAACCCAAATTCTATTATTGACGCAATATATAAATCAGCGGATGTGCGAATCAAACACAAATAAGTTTTCATTCACAGTTCAATTTTGTTTAAAGCGAAATAACAGAGATGCTCACTATATTATAAGAGAACTTTTAGAGATAATCATATCATTTTAAGGGCATTAATAAATAAAACTTCCTTTACCTATATCCGTTGCCCCACCTCCATCTCCTCTAATATACCCCTCCTCCCACTGTCAACATTATCCTCCCTTATTCATCCACCTTTAACTATCCATCTTATCTTTACCACCCTTTCTCTTTTGCTCATCTAATCTCAAGATCCTTACACACTCCATCCATTACTTTTCCTTCCCTTTCTTATTCTATTTTTCTGTCACCCATTTGTCCAATCATTCTTATATCCCCCTCTCATTCTTCCCATTCTTATTCTCTTTTACCTCCTGTTATATATTTCCATTTTGATCCCCTACATTATTTCTAACCCTTTGCCCTCCTTACCCAAACTTACCCTCCAGTGTTCCCCTAACTCTTTTTCAATCTCATTCCACTCTACCCCTTCACATTCCCTATCCCTTCCAATTGTCCTCTTCTCTACCACATATCCTACACTATCTCTCTTGCTAATGCATCCAATGTTTGTTGCCAACCTCTTATTTCTCACATCTAAAACTTGCAATCATTATTTTCTCCCCCATATTCAAACCCGATCTCAAATAGTCAGCCATCCCTTCCGCTTCCGTTATCCATATACTCTTACTATTATACCTACTAGCACCTAACCCCCCATCCATCTCCTGTCGTTCCACATCAACCATTGTTTTAATCACTCATTCCCCGCCTCGTTGCCTTCCATCATCTACTTAGACCATTTATTTGTTGACCATCCAATGCTCTTAATCACATTTATTCTGCTCGTTATCCATTCATTCACCCTTATTTCATTTCTCTTCCTCATCATTCCTTTCATATAGACCTCCTTCACTAACCTACTCCTTTCTGCCAAAATTAAGCATCTTTCTTACTCCATTTATCCAACACTTATATTTTCCTACTTCCTGAAGAACTATATCGCTCGGCGTATTCCTATCTAAACCCAGCATCCTTTTCAAACATCCAACCTGCACTCTCTCTATCATCTCACTTTCATCCACCGCCCAAAGCACTGTCCCATACATCATAATGTTATTCTCACATACATCCATTATCCTCATTCGCACTGATTCCCCGAACTTTCTTTCCCATATCAACTTCATTCTTTCTATAGCCTCCCCCACCCCCTCTTGCCTTCTTAGTCATTATTTTGATATGCACATGACTCGACCCATTTTGCGCTAAAATGACACCTACATACTTATAATTACTTTACATTCTCTATGCATATCCCCCCCTCCATATCATAACTTTAGTTTTCTCCACATTCGTTACCAAACCCATTATATCTAAACACCTCTTTGCCCTCTCTACCCTCTCTTCACCCATTCATTCTCATCGTATTTGAGAATCCGTTGCATTACCCACATTTCGAAGGCCTCGATACGGTTTCATGTGCCATCGGTGAGTGTCCAAGCTTCTACACCATATACGAGTACTGAGTAAACGTAGCATTTTACCATTCTTAGGCGTAGTTTTAAGCATAAGTTGCTGCTGCTGAATATACTTCTCATCTTCATGAAAACCGCGTTGTCTAATTTCACGTGAGTGGTCCCAGCCGTCGTTTAGTGAACATCCTAGATATTGTATCTGTTCCACTCGCTCTATGATTGCTCCGTTTACTTTCAGATTTGGTGCTGCGTTGCTAGCTTTGCTTATTACCATGTACTTTGTTTTAGCTGCATTCAGCTCAAGTCCGTAGTTTTCTTAAATTTCTACCACTTTGGTCAATAGCAGTTGCAGACCTAGTAACGTGTCAGATAGTAGAACAGTATCATCTGGGTACTTAATATTGTTGAACTGCTCCGTGTATTATTGAACTGCATAGATATTCCCTCTTGTTCATTATCTAGGGCTTCGAAAAACAGTTTTTCAGAGTACATGTTGAACAGCAATGGCGATAAAACACATCCTTGTCGTACTCCTCTTGGATTTGAAGCTCTTCTGTTAGTTCGTCATCAACTCTTACCGATGCTGTCTGATCCCAGTATAAGTTAGCTATTATTATTGTTAGCTACCAATCTGCTTCTACTCTTCAAAACTTCTCACTATTTCCCTAAGTTTCCTCTTCTTCTTTATCCATTCCTCATCCACTCCTTACTATTTCCCCCACCTTCCTCTTGCTCCTATTCTCAAGCATCCCTTCTACCACACCTGTCACCTCTTCTATACTACTTACTCATTTCCATTGCACTTTATTTAATTTCTCGGCCATCCCTTTTTTTCATTCATTCCATATGTATTCTCCTCCATATGTATGTATTGTATGTATTCCATTCCATATGTATTCTCCATCGTACTCTCTCTCACTCTTGTCTTCCATTCTCGCCTTTCATTCATCCTTACCTTCCATTCTGTCTCTAATGGGAAGTGTTATGATTCAATTCGTTCTCCTATTCTCATACTTTTCAGTATTCCCCAGCACTCTCAATCATCACAACATAATCAACCATTGACCCTCCGCCAAGCCTTCTAAATGTTATATTACCTTTCCAGTCCCCTTCCATTCAACACTCACTTCCAACACACCATCGCTCCTCATCCACCCACTCTAAAATACCTCTTTCTCTCCTCATTTATCACCGTAGCATTCGATTTTCTCTCTACATATACCTATCCATTTCCCAAGACTCTCCCTCCATTTCTCCTATACGAACATTCCAATCTCCCATTAAAGGTATCGTATCCCATAACTCTCCATACTTTCTGTCATAGTAAATATCAGTATTAGATAAAAAATATTACTTCTTAAAAACACCACGTAGATAAAATTATCATTAAATAAGTCTCGTCATTTACGCGTTCTTAGTGAAAGTTGGGAAAATTCTTGATTCAAATGAATTTTATTAAAAAGCATTGAATTTAAATCAAATTCATTAGTAATCTATTTCATAATTATAATAACATTAGACGCAAGGTTATTACTCTATGTTCTGATTCGCTAAGTTTGTAATTTAATTAACTCTATATGATTTAATTAAAATATCATGCTTTGCATGATATGTAATTTACGATATGATATGTAGCAACTTATGTTCCTTCTTCCTACATCCAATATCTGCAGCTGAAATGATTATTAATAAACAATAGTAATTTTCATTATATGTTTCTAGTTACAATCTTTATTTTTATGATAAAGTAATTAATCCTTTAATTGCCAAGTGAACCAAAAGAACCAAATTGCATTTTAAATATCTGACCGTTAAGAAATCCGTTGGGCAGTATCGGCATGTGCCTTTAGGTCCATATTCGGGCTAACAATCCAAACTGGAATTCAAATTGCTACTCTTTTTCTTTTCTTCTGGCAGGTCTGCCTGCTGTTCTTTTACCTGCAGTCGGCAAAGCATTAGCAATGCTGTCCCTGAAAGCTTTCAGTGATGTCTTTTTATCATTTATTTCCGTCCTATAGACAAACTAGGATTTTATTGTGCATAGGTCCAGAACATATACAAACAAGTATAAATACCAACGGCATATGTGTGGCACCCTGTAGAGTTCTATTAGCATACTAGCCAAATCAGCTCATCCCATATACTTATTGTATGTCTTTACGATACTTTTTTCTTTTCTACACGATTTCATCTTTTCACTGAAGATACGGGAATGAACCCGCTAGGTACACTATTTAATTGTAAAACCCATTTTATAAGAATTATTCCCGTTGCCCTGAGAAGTCATAACTGCCACATCCACATCTCTGAAGAGACTTCACATCATGTACAAACCTGACAAACCTTTTACCCAGTTAATCGATGTTAGGTTGCTTTAGGTATGTAATAAGTTGTAGGATGCAGAAAAAGTTATAAAAGTACTACACCCTGGCATTCAAAGTGGTTGGAATAGTCTTGCACAGTTATAGCACAACTTGACCTCCAATCCCGAATTTCTCTCTTCCTGTGACAAATCTGTCAACATTCTTTTCCCAGTGTAAGGAAGGAAATCATAAATAATTCCCGATATATCTGCTCGAACAAAAATTTTGAAACCCCATTTATGAGGGTTGTTTTTAATGTACTGTCGCAGATTATTAGCTCTTGCCCCTTAATCACTTCATCAATTGAGCACTAGGGCTCTCTCCATTTCTTAACAACTGCATCCAGAACTAGTCTAATTTTATATAACCTGTAAAATGGAAATAGCGACTGACATTTTGGAAGTGTTTTAAACTAAAAATTGAAGTGACTCTTTCGCAGTTAGTTGTTTCTGTCCAGAAATTTATGTACGATGGCATGCTTACATACCCATATATTGCAAACAACATAGAACTGTTTTATTTAATCCATATTTATGTTCCCTGACAAAGATGTCTGTTGTACAGAGAAAAGGTTTGATCAATAATCAGCTTTATAATATCTGAAGTACTGAAGAGGGGTTTGACTTTCAGAGTGAAATTCTGAAGAGAGATTAGCAGTTGTTGTTTTATTATCACTTTTCACTCAATCAAAGCTAGCAGAAATTTTTTTCTGTCCATTACTGCTTGCAGAAAGATCTAATAATAACACATTGTCAACATGTTTTAGATTCTAACAGATTCAAGACATGAAGCAGATTCTAACATCACCAATAAACCTTTAGTTCCAGATTCAGACACAAAATTCAGATTATCATCAATATTGTTAGCAAATACTTCTGGCTCAGATTCATCACAATCTTCAAGATCTGACACTGATTTATTAATGGGTGGAAAAACCCCTTTTTCTGACTCATTGATACCTGTAATTGGAAGTAGTCTGATTACTGTAATTAATAAATTTCTAGCGTACTACAGCAGGCAATGTTGTACAGAGGCAACACAGGTTTCGAAGCGTATTATTTGTTATTAGAATTATTGCAGTGCTTCACATAACGGGTGAAAACATACCTCCCTATTGTTCTGAATCGAAAGTATAGAGATAACTTGAAGGTATTGCTTTACGTATAAATCACAAGCAAAATGCACGTTGCAGAGCACGTCAAAACATTCTTGAAGATCTGCACATGTTTGACATCTAGCTGCAACCGATCAAAATAAGGCAACGTCTTTTGGTTGCTTTATAAATTGAACGCCAAACACAGTCGTTTGGAGTTGCAGATATTAGAAAAGAGCCAATGAAAACACATGTTGCTTCTGACCAACCCTGCCAATGCAAAGTCATCACCGATTGTAATTTATGAGTCATAAATTACAATGAAGCACTGCAACCACGGTCATAATATGCCTATGGGTACTGTACTTCTCAGGTCCACCTAATAGAAGAAGATTAGATCCGTATTACGAGCGTCACAAGAGATTTGGTTCTATTGTCCGGACGATTTATAATCTTTCTGTCATTTTCTCTCCTTTTTCACTCTATGATTACAAGGTCGTTGGTCTACAGTTCGTTCCTTATCTGATCGTCTCATGTGTACCATAGTGCGTTGATCGGTTGTTTTATGAAATTTGTTATGGGTCACTTAAATCATCTGTTTTAAGTGATCTAAACCCACGTAACATATTGCTTAAACCATAACATGGCGTGGGTAGTATGATTTTGTTACAAGTACAATGCTTAGGATTTTCATCTCAATGAACCATTATGATACTAGTGTAAACCAAAAACCTTTTTGCCTTTGTTGTACTTAAGGTCTCTTTAGCACGTTTCCGTAGTTTGAAATTCTATGCGGGGTACAGCCCACGTTATTTATTTGGTTATTGGTTTATCAGCCACTATGGCCGTGTCATCTGCAAACTGTATTATCTCTACCTCTTTTAAATCTTCAACTGCTTAAAACTAATTGCGAACATATCAAAGTGCGGCAGAATGAGAGGTACGATTTAAAATAGCTATTGCTCAATTTGTGGAAGGGGCAAAGAAATGCGCGCGAGCATCTTAGGTAGATAAGTTTGAGCCATTTTCAGTTATATCATGGCTTGGACCGGCGTACATCGTGCATTTGCTGTCGAAGGCTTTATAAAGAATGGCGAATCAAAAAATGGTTTGATGTTGGCCGTCATTGTGCCTTACCGGGCGGGAGAACAACTCGTCGGTGTACTTTAAGCTTCCGTGAAACAGGTTCTGCGCTTAAGCCAAAGTCCGACCAAGGATAGCCGACCAAGGACAGCAAGAACACCGGAAAATGTAAATGACTGGGATGCTGGGATGCAAAAGATATTATTCTTTTTGTTTACTTGGCAAATGGTAAAATAATAACTGGCAACTACTACGCAGCATTATTTCACCGTTTCGACGCCGAATTGAAGAAAAACGCCCTGGTTTCGCTCATAAAAAAGTTCTCGTCCATCATGACAACGCACCCCCTCATAAAGCTACGTCGTGTAGGCCAAATAGAACCAATTAGGCTACGGATTGATTGACCACCCACCGTATTCACCAGATATAGCTCCTTACGACTTCTTCCTGTTTCCAAACCTAGCAAAATGGCTCGGAGGATGCCATTTTGCTACAAGCGATGAAGCAATGACCGAAATTTCCCATTATTTTGAAGAGCTCGAGCAAAATTACTTTTCGGAATGGATGAAGAAGTTGGAAAGTCGCCTTGAAAAGTGTATTGCCTTAAAAGGGGATTATGTTGAAAAATTATATTAAAAATCAAACAACATGGGTTTTCTTACTTAGGTTAGATTTCCATAAAACCACCTCGTAAATAAAAAAAATCAATAGAATTGAAACTATTCAAGTATGATGTAAGATTGGTAAAACTGGTACCAAAAGAGATACGGCCAGCTCTGGTATACAAGATATTCTTGATTTCAAAAATACTCGAAATTTCGCGACAGTTGTGCCACCAGTTCACTGGCCAAAATGGATCACCCACCGCAAAAGGCCTAAATATCTATCATGCAACTATAGACATACGTTTTCTATGTTAAGAATGGAGTAAAGCTATGCTTCAATAGAAAATCAAAACCTTTCAGAATAACTAAAATATTTGTTATTCATATGGATAGAAAACCAATTTTACATTATTTTTAATAAAAATGTCACTAACGTTTTTTAAATTATGTTTCCAAGCATACCGTTGCTTTTTATAATCTAAAAATATATTTTCCCAAAATAATTTTTACAAAATGCATCTAAGGGTTAATATAAGGTATGGAACTATAAATGCAAAATAAGAATGAACAATAAATGCAAACACATTTCAGTTCCAATTCTTCTGAGAAAATTAAATAATTATCAATATAGAAACCTATGTGTATTGTTATTCTTAACACATAAATATTTGCAATAATATGCATCTAAATGCAATTAGTAATAAAATTTATTAAATTATAATTTTAATAAGAAGTAATTAAAATATTTACTTTCATAATGAATTTATTTACTTTCTACAGTCAACTACTACTATTCATGATTAATAAAAGCGATAAGTTAACTTACTTTGCATGTTCCCACGCAATTATTTTATAAGTTATAAGAAGATTATTTATGAAAACAAATATATTTGATTAATATTTTCATAGTTAATTCATAACTATTGATCCGAGGAATTTTTATGGAATTTTTATTTAACCCACAGGCGCCAATTTTTATTGTAACTTTTTATAAATAATCAAATAGCATTAGAACTAAACCATACTTTGTAGCGTTCTGGATTTAAAAAGACTTAAAAATCACTAATTAAAAAATATATATAATCACATTATAGAATAATTTCGATTAATTCGACTAAAGTAACCATAAAAAATGTGATAGATTCTATAAATATCTGATTAATTCCAATATCTGATTAAATTAAATAAAGATTTTCATTAAATGTAACTAAATAAAATACGTAATGATACGCCACTGGTAGGACATCTTTTAGTACGAATACAAACCTACAATACAAACATACAGATTTATCTTCATATTAGTTAATCTACTCACCGGTAGTAGCGATAGCGTCGCTAAAATAAATATGGCGATGCCTGGTTCAACATCAGCTGATCATCCTCCAGCTGAACAATCAAATACCGAACCACCTGCTAATGAATTATCCCTATGTTCATTGCAGGATGATCGTTTAAACTTTTTAAGTGCAAATTTCGATCCCATATTGGCTTTACAGCAAGAGAATCTTCTTCCACCTATCCAAGACGCACAAACGTATGAATCACTTGCAACATACGAAAGTGTCTATCAAAATAAAACAGAAAAGTGCGCGGTAAATATTACGAGTGCTGATAATAACAATGATAGCGAAAGTGCTGGTGCAAGTACAAGTGAGACGCAAAACACAACAAAACAAAAGGCGAAATCGAGCGGGAATAAGCGAAGTAAACACATGTTGGCCCCCGAAGTTAGAGCCGAGATGAATGAACGTAGATTCGCGCCACATCAAAGTAAGTCGAGTAATATTATGTACGATTATATATATATATATATATTTGCTTATTGACTAAACCTAAATTTGCCATTACATTTTACTGATTTTATTTTAAGTGATTTTTTTATACTTATGCACTATTACGTAAATTTTCAATATCAAAGTAATATAATGACTAAATAAGATATAACTGGAAAAACAACTACGCGCCACATCAAAGTAAATCGAGTAATATTGTGTACGATTATAAATAGATTTTTTTGCTTATTTACAAAATCTAATTTGGCGAATATATTTTACAGGTCTGATTTTAATTATTTGAACCCGCCACTGACAACAACATTTATTAAGTTGGAATAGTATCTATCTATCATCTTATAGAGAATTTTTAAGGTACTAGAAACTATATTTTTGGAACTATTGAAGTTAGACCCTCATGTTGGGTATCGTTTTAAAGAGAACTACGAGGCCTGTCATAATATTAAAAATATAAGGGGTTAGTAAATTTTTATTGCTTTTAATCGTTAAAGTCTCTTAGTCTTTCTGTTATTCTCCACTTTTCATTTTTCCAACCAGAGTTTCTTTTTCGATACAGAAATTAAAGCAAACGCTGTGAACCATTTTCAAGAAAAAGCGCCGCAAATTTTGATAAATTGTTAATACCCTACATATAATCAACATTTTACAGCCTACATTTTATACATAAACAAAAGCATTCCCATAGCACTACCTAACATAGTTTATATGAATCCTTTATCTGTGGTATTGGAACACAACTAAACGAGAGTGTCAGTTATATGGGGGGGGGTGCAGGGCAAGATGGAAGTAGCGGGTACGATGGAAAGTACCTATAAACTCAAAACACGTGACATGTCACCCGCGTCGCTACCCAAAGGCACACGTCCATCTTGAATATACGAACGCAGTTCAGTCCGGCTCACGCCAAACATTTGTTTTGTTTATTCGACGGCGGATTATTAAAAAGAAATCGGATTTTGCAGTGAAATTGTTTGCACAAGGTATGTAGTATTACTAATAATAACCCCCAGTATTCCTTCATTCTATGTAACCAGGATTCCTTCCCCACACCACAAATTCTACACCGCCTCTCCTGATCCTCCATCCAATATCTATTGCCTCGTCCTTCGCTTCCACACCTGATTCGCGCTATCATACTTTTGGAAAAAGAAAAAAACGCAGATTCTGACATCGAAAGTAGCACAGGATGACCGAGCTCTTGATTTCGGTGTTGTTGACATTAGTCTAGAACAGCCAACTATATCCTACATGATTTCTCCAAAGAAAATACTGTTGAGATGAAAAAGACACCAAAATTAGATCTTCAGCAAGACAGCAAAGAAAAAGAAAGTTACAGAAATTATGAGTGTAAAGGGAGGGGAACGGAAAGGGAAAAGGAAAACGACAGGGAAAAACAGAAAGAATAGAGAAAATCGAGAAAGAATTTCAAGATTCGATACAACCTTCACAAGGAGATTTGTTTTGTCTATTTTGTGAAGAACAATCTGTGGAGCGACCCACAGACTACCGGTTACAATGTCCATCTTGTGGTTGGGTACATGAGCTATGTACTGATGCAGAAGATGGTTGTTATGTATCAATTTTAAAATTTAAGGTTATTATATACATTCCATCTTCCCCGAATTTCCATTTTGCCTTCAGGAAGAGGGCAAAATGGAATATGTCGAGGGTTTTACTATATGAGTTATTGCTGATTTTTAACCAAATATTAATTATTATTAAATACAGAATTATATAGTTGTTTAGGTTTTTCTTCCAACACTGAATAAAATAAAAGATTTAAAAGATTAAAGATTTTTTAAGTTACACCAAGTTAGACCTACCATCTTTCCCCCCACTCCCCTAGACGTGACAACTTCGCAATCTCTAGGAAATATTCAAATTCTATAAACGTTCTTGTAATAAACTATACGTGTAATTTTTCAGCCACCTATCTTTGTTTATCACAAGTTATGAAGAATTCCAACTAAATTTTCTCATCTTTGTATTGCCTTCTGAAATGCAAAGATTAAAAAAGACATACTAGACTAAAGCATAATTTTCATTACCTAGATACATGCGTACTAATGAACTGAAAAAACAAAGCAAAATTTTCGCCTAGACAAGCTGCCAACTTAATCATCGTCAGGCTCAGGCTATTGCCCTTTCATGAAAACTTTTGAGCTGTAATAAATCTTTTAATACATATGTATGCCTATTTCTAGATTACATGTGTGTATATTTTAAAGTTAAACTATATTTACATTGCTGTCAATGACTTCTAATCAGGATTGAAAAAAAATGGGTTTTAAACATAGGATACTTCGCAAACATTTTGTCTTCGAATGCAAGATGAGGATAATTAACTCCTATTAAAATTATTTTTTAACTTTTTCAAAAATATGATATTTGACCAAAATTTTACATTAAAAGGCGCTCTTCTTTGTTTTATTAATTTTAATTATCACGACCGATGTAGCCATTATCAGGTGAAAGTTATTTATAGCACATGGTCGAATGAAGTGTGTATTTTTATTCGTAGTTGTTTTGTGTTTGCATCGTAGGTGTCGTGAGCGTAATTACGTGTTACTGGTTTTTAGATACTTAAACATTGGTATATTGGAACCAAACACGAATACAGTATGCATGTCCTTCATTTGTCATTTTTAACTTTTGATATTTCAAGGGGTCTTTTACATCATGTAATCATTTCAGTTTGACCAAAGCTGTGTTTCAGTAAATTTCAGGTTGTGGTATTGCAAGGCTTTCCTATGAAACACTTGCTATGTTGGTTGTCTGCCGATTTTTCCCAGCAATATATGTTTTATGGCTCATTTTCTTATCTGTACTCTGATAGAAAGAAGTAGTTTATATAGATCTGGCTGCGGATCCTTACAGTAGACGTACTCTTTGCTAAGAAAGTACATCTACTTAGAGAGTGCATGCGGTATTTCAATGTTTGCAATGCCCAGACACGATAGTAGCAAAAACAAACTTCACAGAGAACAATCTAATCCAGACAACGTGGGAGAAGTCATAAGCGCTCTTTCTGCACCGCATAAGAAATTTTAGAGATCAACGTAGAGCATCAGAGGTCCCATTATTCGAACTCAAAGATATAAAGGATGCCGACACAGGAATAGGAATAGATAAAGGACCTGGCCGGGACAAGATACCAAACGAGGTTCTGCATATCCTGAGCGAAAACAACTCAGAGAGCCTGTAGCAAATATTTAATAGCGCATTGACTAAACGAAAGTTCCCCAATCAATGGAAAACTGCAGAGTTGTTCCTTATCCCAACAACTAAACCTGCGGAAGCAAATGTAATGTCATATAGGCCTATATGCCTACTTACTCAATGGCAAACATTCTCGAAAGGATTCTGCTGAATAGAATCAACGATATAATAGACAACCAGCTTGCAACACATCGAAAGAGCCCTCTCAACAATTGATGTAATAGAGTTCGTCCGTAATATTCCAACAAAAACAGTCCAGCGCGCGAAACAGAAAATTGTGCGCATTGGTAATTATAGAGGTTAAAAATGCTTTTTACTTTGCTAGTGGGAACATATTCTGCAATCGCTCGAGGCACTACATGTTCTAGCCTACCTACTTAAAATGATTGACAACTATTTAAGAATGCGTACTGTCCGATATGAGACAGGAAGTGGCATGAAGGAGAAATTCCTAACAAACGAAATACCACCAGGACCGGTTCTAGGGCCAACACCTTGGAGCGTGCTCTACGACGGTATCATGAGATTGATAGTCCCGGCTGGAGTGTGGTTAGTCGGATACGTTGAGGATGTAGGCCTAATATCATCAGCAAAGGAACCAGCTAAACTTGAATATGTAATTAATAGAACTCTATTCCTCATAGAAGAGTGGAAGTTGGAACGTAGACTGCAGATAGCTCCTTATAAAACAGAAGCGCTCCGTCTCATACGGAAAAAAAGTGCAAAGTTCCAAATATACATATGAAGGGACAACAAATAAAGTAATTAAAGTAATTAAAGTACCTGGGAGTTACATTAGACAGTGGATTTTGGTTCTCTAGTCACCTCCATGAAGTGGCGGACCGTGTTTCGAAGAAAGCCTTCAAACTATTGCGATTAATGCCTAGAATAGGACGACCAGCAACTCAGAAGAAGTATATACAACATGAGGTAACGGGAAGTATACTGTTATACCAGGAGCTGTGGACAAAGCGAGGACTGCGTGGTTACTCGTAAAGGTACAAAGATCCGGCTTTTTGGGTTTGACAACAACGTAGCGTACGACATCAACAGAAGCAGCACTGAACGTAATAGCTAATATCCCAACAATAAAACTCTTAGTAAAAGAGTGCCAAATAATAAGTACGCAAAAGGACCAACAGGAAACAACTGAAGGACTAAAAGCTAAGGAAAAGCCATTATGGCTCAGTGGCAAATTGAATATGAAAGATCTACTAAAGGAGAGTGGACACGGAGACTTTTACCGAAGCACTTAAGATTAATAGGAAACACGGCGACTTCAGCTTCTTCCTGACACAAATGATCACCGGCCATGGTTGTTTCGGAAACACAAAATGTGAGCATTGCGAAATGACGAATTGTTCCTAAATTTTGCTTTTTAGGGACGCCAAATTTTGTCTGGCACCTCATGGCCAATATACTCATTAGACCATTTTAGCGTGACCACTCTGCATTTTGCCTTCCGTTCAGACTAATGGCGAAAAATTATCGGCGCGAGGAATTGACTAGGGTATGAATCTGTCAAGAGACGTTGTCAGCTCCATTTATATGGTTCTAAACGCTGCCATTTTATGTTGATATGGATAATTTGAATCTTAAGTTTGAAAAGACTCAGTATCTACATACAGTATATACAGTATCTAAGTATATACAATTACAAACACATATGTTTGGTTCATTCTGAAAATATGAAACACTCGGGACATTTCAAGATATTTTGCTACCTACAAGTGTTATCAGTAAGATCTTTCGATACTAATGATTATAACACGTTTTGGCGCATTAATGACTCACCCTGTATATATATATATATATATATATATATATATATATATTTGAAATTAACTTTCTAGGCGCGTTCTTTGAATCATATAATATGTTATTTGTTAGTGACCTATGTCCTTTATACGGGAATATCTGTGTGTTATTTGTCATATGTTAGATGTATTATAATTTTAATATTTCTGATTTTATAAATTTATACATTAAAATTAACTATATGTATATTTAGATTTTGAATAATCGTTCATAAATGCTAACGTTGTTGATTTAAGTTATTCCTGTCATTGTTAATGTATTCACTAAATAATATAGGTCATGGTATGTCAAAGTCTGACCAGGCGGAAAATAATTCTGATATGCAAATAATTTCTAAAGGACATTTCATATTATGCAAATTAAGCTATGATGTAAAAATACATTAATTATTATAACTATTATATTTATCTACATATTAAATGGATAAGGAATGCCATTTTAACTTTCTTATTATGTAAATATAGAATGTGTCTTGTTCGCCCTTCATCAAGATTTGGATATCCATTGTAACTGTTTGGGCGTAGGTAGGGAGGGGCGTTTAAAGGGTTTGAGAACCCCCCCCCCCTCCTCCCGTCCATCACTTTTGATTTACTTAATGCAAATTCTTTGAGACCTAGCAATAAACTAAGTAACCAATATGCCTGCAGTTGTCAACATATGTTTGGGCAAGTAGTTGCCAACAAAACATTTGACAGTTGGACTTCTACAACCCGCAAAAGTTAAAAACTCCGCATTTTATTTGATTATACCTCGTATATTATCATTCCATTCCATAGGATTCATTCCACAACAAAATAAAGTTATTTGCAGGTGAACAAAATAGAAAAATGAAATTAGTTTTCGAGGTAAACGACATTCGGGCAAATGCCTGCCAATAATAGGTAATTTAGTTTGCCAAATAGTTCGCAAGATTTCTTTGAAACCTGTTCTAACATTTGGTCGTTTTTATTTTTGTTTCAAGTGATTAGACTTTTAGACGGACTTAAGATCACATAATTTCATATTTTACATTTAAGTCGTAATAGATATATAGTACATTTAAATTTTCTGGGCTTTTCAGAAATATAATTAAGAAAAACAACGGTGCTTCTACTACAAAATATTGTTTCGTTTATTCAAAGCAGAATAAAATGTGATGCGTTTCGACACTATAACTATGTCATCATCAGACTTTAAATTTTAAAAATTGACATCACTAGAGTAAGAAAATATTTTTTTATATTTATGTTTTGACAGCTGTTGAAAGTGAACAAGTTAATGTATTTGTAGAATCATGGAAACAGAACAATACCGGCCAGTGATTCGATTTATTTACTATTATTGTTTTTTTTTATGGGAAAACATGTGCAGAAATCAACTAGAAATGGAATGCAGTTTATTAGGACCGTGCACTCGATGATTACCGTTGGATACTGCTTTAATGAATTTCAGTATTTAGAGGGATGTCTTTTTAATTATGCATATCGTTTTAACAAAAAGCAATAATTTACATTTCAGTCCTTTATTGTTTTGCGAAATACTTGCCACCATTGTCGATGCACTTTTACATTCGCTCAAACCAATTGTTAAAGAACTTATTCCACTCTTCAATCTGTATGCTCGAAATGGTGATTTGGAAAGTATCGATTGCATCTTCAGGTGATTGAAATCGTTAACCACGCAATGCATTCTTGATGGCTGCAAATGTAAAAAAAACGTTGGTACTTAAGTCAAGGCTGTACGAATGATGATCAAGCAATTCGATGTTTTGTTGCTCCAAAAAGTCAAATGATTGTCGAGCAGTGTGAGCACTCGCATTGTCATGGTGAAGAAAGTTCCGACGCTATGGGTTGTTTTTTTCGCAGCTCAGAAATGATTTCTGGTAAACAAACGGTTGTGTACCAATCAGCAGTTACCGTCCTTCAATTTTGTATTGTAGCCACATGTCCGGATTTTGATACAAAAGTTGCGACCATCTTTTTCCACACACTGCGGGAACGGATGACTTTGGTTGGGTTCTCCTCATCTTGAAATATTCAAACAGTCGACTGACGTCTATTCTCGGGTTCATAAGAATAAAACCAAGACTCAACACCATTGACGATACTGTACACATTTTTGGAGCGGCCTCTGTTGAAACGATTCATGAGAGGCCTCTTCGGCACCAACTGACAAGAGCCGCCATTTGTTCCTCGCTCATCAGATGCGGGAAACTAATTTTTTCGCGCCCTACTCATCATGTAAAATCTTTTGAATTCAGGTCTTAGAAATGCCCAAGAAACTCTCGATCTCCCGTTAAGTTATATGACGATCTCTATTAATCGTCCCGCGCGCAGCATTAACGTTTTCCTGGGTGGTCGCGGATTTTTGTGGACCTGGCCTAGGATCATCGCTGCGATTTGTGCGTCCACGTCCCAGCGAGCAATTGTCGATTGATGTGATATGGTGCTTCATTACCAAAAACAGCAACCAACTCGACAAAAAACAGCAACCAACTTGTTATTGCGATAAACCTTTTCGAAAATTGTAAAAAACTAGAGGTCGGAAATGCTCTCGATTCAAATCCATGTTTCTGAACGCCTTACTAACTTTAAAAATTGATTGTGACTAAATCACTTGTATTTTCACGAAATTTTCAACACGTGTTAATATAATGTTGAGGTTAACCATATGTTTTGTTACTTGAGCCCTATATGTGGCTATATGCAAAATGAAAAGAACATCTCTCGTAATGAGTAGCAGTCTGCTCGTCCAAGAGGCCGGATGAAGATTAAAGATATTGCTAATATTGCAAAACTCTCAAGTGAATATGTGCAAAACATAATACATGAAAAATTGAGTATGAGAAAGCTATCAGCGAGGTGGTTGTCGCATCTGCTACCGATAGATCAAAACAATGTTTGGACATGTTTAAGCACAATGCGTGTGAGTTTCTACGACGTTTTGTGAGTGTACTGATGTATGTTAATACATCAGTACACACCAGAAATCAAATCTCAGTCGGTATTATGAGGGTTTCCCGGCAAACGTGCACCGAAGACGATTCCATCAGCTGGAAAAATTATGGCGACGATATTCTGGGATTCCAAGGCATAACCTTAACTGATTATTTGGAGAAAGCAAGTCGCGGGAAAGCACTATGCTGATTTATGGGATCGATTTGATACTGAACTAAAGAGAAAATGGCTCTACCTAGCGCAGAAAAAAAAAATCTGCACCTTCATAACCAACGCTGCGGCCCACTCATCAGCAATTGCGACAGCAAAATTAGCCAATTTAGGATATGAATTGGTTTCTCATCCACTCATCCCAGTGACATATTTCTTTTACCAAACGTGAAAATACAGTTTGGCGCAAAGCGGTTCGAGTGAAATGAAGAGGTCATTATCGAAACAGATGCCTATTTTGCAGAGTTCGACAAATCTTATTATCTGAATGGCTTGGAACATCGCTGGACAAAATGTATGGAGCTACAAGGAGGTTATGTTGAAAACAAATTTACTAAGTACAAAACAATTATGTTGTAATCTTTGTATGTTATGTTATTGTTATTCCGCGTATGTTATTGTCCTTTTTCATTGATGACTTACATGCTTTGTATAATGTGTACAATGTCATGTTATATATATTGTTTGATTAAACGTGTTCGTATTTTTATTATAAATTTTCAAATGAGAAAAGCGTTTACACTTTGTTAGCCCCCCTCCTTTAAATACGCCACGGCTCATGCTTTTAAAATGACATTAACTATATGTTTCTATACACACCATTTATTACAATCATGGAATTCAAGAATTTCAAGGCTCTTAAGCTTTCTATAAGTTTTCTAAAACTGAAAATATTAAATACAAAAGCGTGCTAGTTATACTCTATGATAATCAACTTAAATAGATCAGTTTTTGCTTTATGGGGAACTGTAAAACATAACTTAACATAACTATACTATTTTACACCAACCAATAGAGTAAAATTAGAGTTGGAACAGACTCTATACAGAGATGGAAACCCTAAATGTTTTGTAATCTGGTATGTAGCTTCATAAAGGCCTAATACATCTGATGAGCCAGTTAAATTCAAATATATATTGAAAACGCAATTCTTAGACATCAATTAAGCAAGCAGTTTATTTCTATTGCTTCGTGAAAAAGAGTAGAGTGCATGAATGAAGACGTGGCGGCGGACCCATGCACGAATTTCTTACTAAACATGTGAAAAGATTTATAATTCATGGTTATTGTTTTTTTTTATTTTCAGTGCCTATCAAAGTTGAAAAAAAGGATCCTAAGAGAGATGTAATTTCTCGTATGCAAGACTGTAAAGGTCCACTTAGCAGATTAATGAGTTGTATCGATGACAAGACACGTGTTAAGGTAAATTATTGATTTAATTCATATTTTAGTAAAAGTCAAATCATAATTCAATAAATCATAACTGAAAATAATTTCTAAAATTAAATAAGAGCATCGGTATCAATATTTTTAAAGAAGTAGTAAGTGAGAATCTTGAAAAACACTCATCGTCGAGAAATTAATATTTTTCCTATTAACACTGAGAAAAATAACTTTATAATCCTGCATTAGGAAAGAACACATAGCTTTTTCTCACATGTAGCTAAACCTCCTCGTTTTAGAAACCAGGAAGTTACCTATTCTTGCTAAATTTACTAGTGCGTTTCTAATCCTAGTCTAGTCCTAACGACAGGCCGCGGAGGTTTTAAGGCGGGCAAACAGACGTTGAGTAAACAGCAGGTGAACCTTTTCGCAGATAAGAGAGAAGGAGGAAGTTCTGGTACCGGTGAGGTTAGACTTTGCCCCCAATTATGATCGATTTCGAACCAGCCATAATCAAAGCTATCCGTTAAGAATTTCCAATATTACAGATGTTACTTTCATTTCTCATAGTGTATATTCCGAAGGATTCGAATCCCTCGTTTCTCCTTATAAATGTGGAACGAAGGTGTAAGGCACCGTCTTTCGAGGACAAATAATTCAATTGACGAGTGGCATCGCGGATTCGAAATGTAAATATTTTCACAACATCCTAACACTTGGAAGTTTATTCAAGTAATTCAGCGCGAGCAAAGTATAAGGAAATTACAAATAGAACAATACGTGAATGGTCAGCAAGGTACTCCTGTTTGTAAGAAATATAGGGATTGCGTTGAAAGACTTTACAGATAGTTACGAGAAAATGTTTTAGGAATAATGTTTTAGGTGATAGGAATAATGTTTTAGAATTCTTAAGAACAAAATCTGTGTTTTAATCGAAGTTTATCTCGGTTTAATTTTTGGGCAAATTAATTCAAACCCCGCACATAAGTAATCGGCGATGAATTTATTGTAGAATCGGTGAATTTTCCCTTTGTCGAATTGGTAGTCGCTGAATTTACCAAGCGTCGAATTTACCGATCGGTAAACTTTCCAGTCGGTGAATTGTTGTCGGTGAACTTTCTGTCGATGAATTTCAGTCGGTGACCTTTCCAGATAGCGTTAAGTGGCATGCCTGTAGCTTGTGAGCCAGTAGATTGTACATAATTTGATTTTTTGGCATGCAATGTGAATGGTGGGGGCTGCAAACCGCGTATCTACGGGAATGTGTGATCAAAGTGAACCAAATGTGTGTATCAAAGGGAATATGAGGGAAGTACGGGCATGCCAGTAGGCAGTACTTGGCAAGTTGTCTCCTGTTGTGAGCGATTCAAGTCAATTGGTGTATAAGTGCCTGCTATAGACTTGTGCAGGACGGCTTTAAAAAGAAAGTAGATGTGAGTGTGCTTACTCCCTGTAATGACTGGTTGACTGGTTATTGTTGAAACGGGATATGTGCATGCTACTTTAAACCCATTGTATGCCTAATACATCCCCGCAAACCATTGGAATAATTTGCGAAATCATAAATTTTTCTGCTGTGAACAATGTTTCAAGAGATATATATAAGTCGCTATACATCTTAAGAGTTATTTCCACTGACTGGGAGTGCATTTTGCATATGGCTAAATTCTTTTTTAATTTTGTCCAAAATTTTTGCTAAAAATTCATAAAATTTTTCAGAAAGCATTCTTAAATTATTTCTGTTGACCTGCGACCAAATATGTTGATGGATCAACTAAAATTAATCCGCTTCTGCGAGAGTCGTATGGGTTATAATTCTTAATTTTGATATGAGCGAATATAAGTTGGGATTTTGAAATTATAGATGTTTATTTATAAAACTCTTATCTAGTAATTGAACAACAAAATCGGAAAAATGCACAAGTTTAACGATTTATGATGTAATGTAAAGGACTTAAGTGTGAAAAAATAGGATGTATGGTTAAGGAACTTAAGTCAGAAAGATTTTGATATATAAACTTATAAATGATTTTAATGTCTTTTAAAGATTCTTATTAATTAAATTTTTAACTTATTCTAGTAACTCTTTTTTATTCTCTCTAAAATAGTTAAACAAGAAATATTTAATCAGCATATAATTGCAAATTTTCAAATGTTTTATAATAAAAAATGCCTATATATTTCGAATTTGCTAATAACCCAATAAAATTATTTAAAAAACAATTTATTGAAATGTACGCAAAATAATTTATATAGAACAATTAAATTTCCATATTTAATTTTAAAATAATTATGAAAGTACTTTATCTAAATATACGAGGAAGTTTCAAATAAATATTAATATACTACACAACATTTGTGCTAATCCATTCTTTCATCTAAATATGTTTTCTTCTTTTCCATTTTGGTCGTATTAATTTACTTACGCATTCTGTTGCAAGTAACAATATTATACTATTTAATTCACTTGGAATGCTTCCCAGGTGATCCGCCCGTTGTAAAAACTTATAAAAAATGTTGGACAGGCAGTATGTAGAGTGCAAGCGTGGTACTGGGTCTCTGTTCCAAATTCCAAACGGCTTTCCTATATCTCCGCTTTACATGCACCACCAAGCTTTGTATCCTCAATGTGCATTTTTTTGGCATACAAGATATTTCCCCAATTTTATAGCACATATGTGTATCTCCGGCTTTATGCAGATAATGTTTTTATACATGTCTAATATCATCTGCATATAAATTGGATATTCGATTTAATTTCCTGGTTACTTTTATTTTTACTTTATCAATAAATATTACACTTATTAAAACCAAAATAGGTATACATTAAATCATATTTACGTATACACATAAAAATCGAAACTACATCTAATAATATTCAAGGAGATTCCTCATATCATGACAAACAACTTGTTAAATGTTTTTCCATTTTTTCTGTTTCTCAATGACACTAAATTGCTATGAAAATGTTAAACACTAGCTTGCATCCATATATATATATATATATATATATATATATTATTGAGATTCTAATTAGTACCGTTACGTTTATTATAAAGTTGTAAAAAGATCATAATGTTCGATGTGGTATTTATTTCTATTACCTTATTGATGATCAATATTTAACAAAATATGTATATAAATATGATTTATTTATTTTTCTAATAATATAAATGTTGATTTCCAATAATTATTATACCGTAATTTTCATTGCAATTTTCGAATTTATTTTCGATAAACAATAAATACAATGAATTTAATATTTATTAAAAGTAATAAAATTGTTATGAACCCAGAGAGTGTTTCATAGCAAATCCTGCAGAAAAGAGCAAAAAAAGAGTTGTATTGAAGAGAACAATAAATATCATTCGGGGACACAATTGCCTTAGGAAGCATCTTAATATGATGAGGCTAATTGAATAATCCACGTGCAGGGGATGTAGACAGGATGAAGAAAACTCGAATCGCGTATTATGCTAGACGCAATAGATTTGGGATAACTAAACTGCACTCAGATGAAATCGGTTGAATTCCGATCAGCAGGATACTGGAGTTCTTTGAGGACACAAGACTTCCTGGCGATTAGACCAGAGAAGTGTACACAATAGATCTTGGTGTTTGCAATGTAAGGGGACTCTATCCCATAAAATTGTGAAATAATAATAATAGTTATTACTGTGTTATCTAAAAGAATCTGCGTAATGTAATGTCCTTAATATACGTTATTAGGTACTGCTGTAGCTTTATAACAGATAGTTTTATGCACTTGATACTTCTAAATTATTTAAATAATTCCGGACATCTAGATTTTCTGAAAGGTTGTTATTATTTAAGCATGTAGTGTGCTAGATGAACTAGTTACAAGTAATACAAATGTAGTTACACGTAGAGTTTCATTTAAACTTCTGTTCATGAAATAAAGCATAATTTAAAACATCTTAAGGTAGAATATCACCATGGGAACCGACGAGCGGCGTTGTTTCTTCCGTCGGATAAAAACAAGTCCGATGACGTCAATTATACAAATTATCTGTAGCAGGGGGGATCGTCGCTGATTGCACAATAGATAGCACAGCTGTTAGCAGTGAGAATATATTTGATTGGTAATCAATCAATAGTTAGTGAAAGCGTACCTTATGATACTGTATAACTATGTGTGAAGAAAACAGATTGAATTGGACATGAATACATTATGGCTGAAAGTAATTAGTAAAATAGTGGCAAAGGTATTTAGGTGAGAATACATTAAGCCATAGCAGTTTACTCCAGAACGGAAAAGGTAGTGAAAGAAATTAATCGTAATCTTCGTAGGAACTAAGATAGCAAAAAATGAATGAATGCTAAACAGAGCCCACAGCGAGCAAATTTAGTTGGTTCTAGAATCAACCCTTGTTTGAAAATAAAATCATGAAATAAATTAAATTATAATTTATTCCAAATTAAATCATGAATAAATTGAAACGTTAAATAAGTTAGATATGAGGCCTAGTAGTGGACACTATTTGGTACTAATTAAAAAGTTCTTTTGAGTTTGAATTCTTCCAAGAAATTAAATTAAATTGGTTAGGCAACAAATTTATTGAAGTAAATTTAAATAAATTAATAAGGTAACTGTGTGTAGTTCTAAAAAATAAGTTTGTGATGGTAGTATCAACAGGAACTGTGAGTACCATTTTTATTAATCCATTTGCACGAATACAAGTATTATTTTATTTAGTTTTTTGGTGAGGATTTTTGGTATTTATTTCGAATTCACGAATGATGATCTTATTTTCATGTACGCATTTTTTCAAATCATTCTCAATACATTTCCTTGAGTTTATACCTTTCTTTTATTTAATCAGCATTAATCAGCCTCGACTAAAGAGATGATTTGTGGTTGTTAGGGTTGCGAGAGTTTACTGGTGGAATCAAATAAGAAAAGTACTCGTAACTTTACCAATATTAAAGTCTAGCGTTTTATATTAAGAGATAAGGGGAATCGAAGGATTATAATTTCATAACATTATAACTTTATTTCTTAAGTAGGAAATTGAAAGTGGGTATTAAAATGAATCGCATTTTATAGTTATCCTACGAGACTGTACCTTAGGGCGGGAGTGAATCGCTACGTTTCCTATCAAACTAATTCTCACTTACCCCTCACGTTGGGAAGTTCAAGGATCCCCTAAAATACGACTGGCAACTTCTGTGAATCGCAGATTAGGAAAAGAATATCCCTAGTTAGATACCTGGAGTGTAGTTAGATACCAAGGCCTCCGTCATGTAGGAAATGTACTCATATTACCAAACGGAAGATTATGGGAATTTCCAAACATTGTACCACGCATCATCTACATGTCAAGTTTATAGTCAATAAGAACTTGAGGATTAGTAACCAAATAATCAATACCGAAATGATCACAACAAATTCCAAACCCGTTAAACTATATCTCATTCAAGTTTACCTGCCCATGTTAGATCGCTCCACTGAAGATATGACCACAAGTAGAGCATGTCATGAACAAAATTTCACTAAAAGTAGAATTTTGTTCAGAACTTCAGAAATGGTATAGCAAACTACACAAAGAGAATAGACAAACAATGAGAAAATCTCGTATAGTTTCCCACAACTTACAATAACAAACTTTGTTCAAACGCTACTTTCGTCATTATCAGCTCAACGGAAGTAAAGTTGTATATTTTGTTCTACATACAAGATTCCTTTTTCTTTTGTGATCCTCTTTTCAGTAAATATAATATTGTATATTGTATATTGATTATACGTAAATAATATAATAAGACCTGGCGCGTATGCGGCTCAGATGATAAGCTACTGAAAGGAAAATTACTTCTACGACCAGAAGCAAGCGATAAAATAATAGAATGGAATCCAAAAAGTATTATCATCAATTTCGACAATGCAACGATTTCTGCAACGAAGGAAACATTCCCCAATTCAGCGAATCAAGCCTGCTGTTTTCATTTCTCGTAATGCATCTGGCGAAAAGTTAAAAATTTGAATTGACAACTTAGTATAAAAACGATACCGCAGTAAGGCTGTTCTGACCAAATTCTAACAGGCCAGTTATACAGACTCATGCAACAGGAGTTTGCAATACCGACCGAACTGATCAAGTTCATCAGAATGACGGTATTGGAAATGTGCAGCAAGGTAGGGTTAAAAGGGAAGTATCAAAGAGCTTTGGAGTAGGAAGAGGTCTCAATCAGGGAGAATGACTTTCTACGCTACTGTTTAATTTAGCGCTAGAAAGTATCTATATAATATATAAAAAAAAGTATCTATAAGGAGGATGCATTTATAATAGAACATGTCAGCACCTAGCCTTCGCAGATGACTACCAGAGCAGAGTCACCAAAGAAGGAGGGTCATTTGCTTGGAAATAAGTCTCGAAAATACTAAATACATGATTAACAGTCGCAATACCATCAGATGGAGGAATGTAACGGATTTTGAAGGTTGATAACTTTAAATACTGGGACACATTGTAAAGGAAGAGCTCACAGCTGAAATTTAGTCTAGAATGATGGTTAGAGACAAATGTTACTACAGCTGCCTCAATCATATCGAAAAATCTGAAAATCAAAGTCTACAGAACTATCATAAAGCCAGTGATCACATATGATTCGGAAACACAGACGATTACGAAGAGAAACGTGAGTTTGGAAATGAAAGGTCCTGCTGAAAATCTTTGGAGATGCCGCAAGTTGAAGAATACGTAACAACACCGAACTGGAAGCACTTTACCAGAAACCATCTATTATAAACGAGCAGGTAGACTTAGGTAGCTGGGTCATGTCGAGAGGATGGATGGAACGAGTGGATGATCTCGAACAATGAACCAAAATGCAGAAGGTCGTTGGGAAGATCACGGAAGAGATGGATGGATGACGTCAGCGAAGACCTCTGCAGACTGAATGTCCGTAACTGGTGGAGGAAGGCGGCGTTGAGAGACGACTGGTTGAATGATGTAGTACCAGCGGCCAAAGTTCTCAACGGACTGTTGAGTCAGCGAAAGTAAGTAAGGCTTACGAAAGTAAGTAACACTTGACTCAGGCAGGCGATGGGTAGGCAATTTATAAGATAGACTAGTCTCGTTAGGTCTTATCACTTTAATAATGCCAGAAATTCAATCTCAATTATAAGAGGAATATATGGCACCGATATTTCTGGAACAAAAATACTTTTTAAGGTATCTGCATCTCCCACACCCAGGTTACAGCAAAAAACGTTGCAAATAATGATGTGGCAATATGGGTCGGCTCCAGAGCTACGAAATTAGACTCCTTTTACGACAAATGGACTGTATCTAACGCAACAAAATTAGCAATAATTCTCGAGCTAAATTCAAACGACCAACGACACAATAAAGCGCTAATAGTGCAAAATAAAAAAAAAGGAATGCGACTTGCCTTTACGAGACGGGTGTTCACTTTTCACTTTTCTGATAGGACTAAGGAAACGGGTGTAGGCTTAAGGACTGGATTTCTTCTTGCACACCCATTCACGAACGATAACTAATTAATTAGTAGCATGTTAGCGGTCTATCTTACACGATAGCGGTCAATTTGAAATTATAACGAATGGTTAGCGCTATGGCTACGAATCATTTTTATGCCCGCTGAATTCTTATGCCGTCCGAATAGGCAAATGGTTTATTCAAGACTCTTCTCTTTCTTTCCTCTTTCGGTTAGCTGGCAAAAAACGCTTATGCATTAAACGTACCCCAAAACTACTGGGCGCATCTATGAACTAAACTATAAATGATATTTTACGAGGGGTGGACGATAAGCTGAGATAAACGGTTTAAATACATCACAAACAATTGCGTACAATGAGAGATATTAAAATGCGGTTGCAGTTGAATATAAGCAGCAAAGATGTATAAATGTACAAACCCTCAAAGTTTGTACATTTATGCGTTTCTAAAAGTTTGATTTTGTTGTGAACAATTACAATAGAGTTTCCCAGCA
Organism: Adranes taylori; assembly: GCA_009867245.2. NCBI lineage: Eukaryota > Metazoa > Arthropoda > Insecta > Coleoptera > Staphylinidae > Adranes > Adranes taylori. The sequence goes on from WYDF02260615.1 coordinate 26,025, forward strand.
TTTTTGTTTGCGTCAAACCTCGCCGGGTTATAATTAAATATTTTTTTTCTTTCATGCCCCCCCCCCCCTAATCTAACCTACGATCGTAGGTACCCACCTACAATTGCATTATGCCTTACAAGTGAGGCTTGCCCCACAAGTTGGGAAGTCCTGAGTTAAACAGTCCTATATTATTTATTAAATAAGAATCTGAGTAATAGTAAAAATCGTTTTTCATAATACAGTTTTAATTTTAATATTTCAAGTGCGTATATCTTTATAGAAAGAGATAGTCGAATTGCCATAACAGTATTTTTCAATGGCAACAACTATTCTTGACGAAAAAAAAAATGAAGTAGATAGCCTCTCTTGAATTGTCTTATGTGTTTTATTATTAGCAGTATCGTGATGTTTCATGAAATTTATGAGGTATATTTAAAACATTTCGCAGTTTTATCAAATTTAATATGCATGGAAAAGATTTCCAATTAATAGAGTTTTCATACGAAAATTATTTGTTTTTCGACAAAATGCTTTAAATTATGCAGCAAATGATAGCCCTTTGCTCCAGCAGGGAAAGGTTAGATTTTCATTACCAAGAAGTGTTTCAAAAGGAAGTAGCATGTTTTTTAATAAAATACTTGAGGATTACGTGTCAGTAAATAATAAATAAGCTTCGGCACAAAGGAGACTTGTGAAAAGTGAAAGAAAGGAGATGCAAGAAGTTAAAGGCAAAATCAGTAAAACGTCTTTAGTGGATTCTGATCCCAAATTAAACAACTAGTAGTAGCAAATTTTGGGTGCGACATCTTGCCTACGTAGAATTGTGAAAAAAATATATACATATCTTATAAACTGCCAGCCCAAACTCCTGCTTTAAAATCAACGAGTTCTCTCGTATCGGAGTACGTAATAGAACGCGGAATCTGAAGTGAAGAAAAGTTTTTTCTGATATCCCAGAAATAGAACATCTTAAAAGAAATACGATTAAATATTCCTAGACAAGTCACTTGTAGAAAAGCCGTTAAATAACATCGTCAACTGGTACAGTTTTCGATTGCTGCAGAATTACAAATCGCGTATTTTGTCATGTTTGACTGCTCAAGATCTTGATGTAGCAGAATCCAGCATTGCTTCTCTTGTGTAAAAGGATAGCTATGTTGAGGAATTACAACAATTAAAGTCTCGAACGCCATTGTCTTCTAAGAGTAATATCCTTAGTTTGGCTCCATTTCTTGATCAACATGGTTTGATATGTCTCGGAGGTATATTATCTAACAGTTCCTATAGTTTCAATATTTAGTGACACTTATTTTCAGGCAGGAACACTTACTCTAATTGCATGCTTGTCGTTAACAATTATTACTGTTGTTTGTTAGAAACAAATGTTGACCGATAGCTGCCAAAACTGTCGCAAAAAGGTGGTCATGTCATAATTTTAACGCTAGTACAGTGAATCCTTTGATGGGAAACTTACCCCAAACAAGGACAGAATCTTCACTTCCATTTAGTAATATCAGAATAGACTATGTCGGTCCTGTTTTAGTGAAAGATAGAAAGGGACGCGATACTAAAGTCAACTGGATCTCCTTTGTTTCGCTATAAAGGAAATCCATTTGGAAGCAGTTCCCGATTTAACGATGGAATCATGCATAGCTGCTTTTGGAAGGTTTGTTTCGCGTAAAAGTAAACCCACATCAGTACATTCAGACAATGCAACTAATTTTGTAGGGGCACAATTAGAGATATCAGAGCTACAGGTATCAGTTAAAAATTGTGGAGTCATTTGAAAACGAGGGTATCAAGTGGAATTTTTCTCCCCACTCACCTAATTTTGACGATTCGTGAAAAGCCGGGATTAAATCCTCCAAACATCATTTGAAGGAGTTTTTATGTATCAATTAGAACATTTGTTGTAGTTTATGGTTTTTATTAATAGTCTTTGAAATTATTTCTGTGGTTTGTATGTTTCCCAATACATTTCAAAATTTTACTACTCATTTGAGCTATTTCAGTTTTAAAGATAATTATAAATTTTTACAACAGGAAATTCTTCTTAAATCCGAAATAGATTGTCCAAATTCGTGTTTAAAACGTTAAGTTTATGTCAATATTGTTTCAGGAACAAATTTCCATACATCTTTCTCATATTCTTGCCCATTAAATTAAATTGGAAGGTGAAATAGAAGAGGAAAACTGTATGAGTCGAAAACAGTATATGCAAACTTGATAGTTAGATTAGAAAAATAGATATCTGATTCAGATTAAAGTAAGTAAAACAATCTCAATTTACCATGGAATTTAGAACAATACGATTTCAAGTCGATCCTGGCTGCTACCACAAACATTTCCAAAGAAAGTGCCACAAAAGGTTCCATAAAGATGTTCCCCAAATGTTTCCAGACAATGTTCGACAAAAAATATTGACATTAACTACAAAACCTTTCACAAAAGTTTTTAAATTGAATTTTCCGCCAAAAAAGGCTTAAGAAAGTTTTTTAACATGTCCTGACCTTCGTTTGTTTGATTATACGTTCTATGTTGACTTACAGCGTTATCTTGCTCGTTATGCATTTAAGTATTTATTTCTGCTTTGAGATATCTGATTATGAGTATTTTTAGCCAACTTGTTTGACTTATTTTATATTGGATTATTTGGAATATTATATACGAGGGTGGTTTGACGCAAATCTAGTCTAAGTAAGAAAACGCACTATTTTTGTTTTTTATCATTTATTTTTCAACATAATTTATTTTTATCCCCTTTAAAGGCAACACATTTTTCAAGACGACTTTCCAACTTCTTCATCCATTCCGAAGAGTAATTTTGCTCGAGATCTTCAAAATAGTGGGAAGTTTCGATCATCACTTCATCGTTTGTTGCAAAACGGTGTCCTTCGAGTCATTTTTTTTTTAGGTTTGGGAACAGGAAGAAGTCGCAAGGGGCTAGATCTGGTGAATACGGTGGGTGGTCGATCAATTCGTAGCCTAATTGGTTTAATTTTGCCTGTACTACTTTTTTGAAGAACTTTTTTGCTAGCCAAACCAGGGCGTTTTTCTTCAATTCGACGTCGAAACGGTCCAATCATGCTGAGCAGTAATCACCAGTTATGGTTTTACCCTTTGCCAAGTAATCAATTAGAATAATGCCGTTCGCATCCCAAAAAACAGTCTCCATCACCTTCCCGACCCATCAGGTTGTCTTTGTCTTCTTCGGTGGGCCTTCGCCGTTTTTTCTCCGCTGCTTTGAATATTCCTTCGTCTCTGGCGTATAGTAATGGATCCACGTTTCATCAACAGTAACGTATCGACGAAAAAAATTCTTCGGATCACTTTTTGTCTTCGCCAACAGCTTCTGGATCGTTTTGCGTATGCGGCGTTTTTGGTCGATAGTGAGTAAACGCGGAACCCATCGCGCAGATAGCCTTTTTCGCGATAATCATGTCATCAATTTGTTGACAATTTCTGGTGTAGTGACGATATTTGAGAGCGACTAAGAAGAAATGCAGGTTTCCAAAATTTAACTGTAGCGACGGTTGACTCGCTATAAACAGCATCCAGTTCGGCTTTGATTTATGCATTGTTTTTCCCTTTCTTGTGAAGAAACTTTATCACTGCGCAATAGTCGACTTTTCCATTTTTCACAAAACATAAAAGTTGCTTGCTTGCGATGGCTCTAAATACCAAACCAATTGTTCTATTTGCTTCAAATTTCAAATGTTCTATATGTCAAAACCAGTATGGCTTTCGTTGTCACGTATCGCCATCTATCGAACGCTAGATTATGTCAAACCACCCTCGTATTTGCATAATAAAGGCGCCTGTGTTCTAATAGTTTTTAAGTAATATTTTTTTGGACACACCTACACACTCTAGTATCAAACCGATTAAGTTTTGCTGAACCGACAATTCCACGTCGTTAATTTTATTATTACCGTTTCTGTTATGCAATAGGACCAAGAGTCTGTTGCAGTAATACTGGACTATTGTTTGTCAATGTTGTTTGGATGCATAAATTTCTCGGCCAGTTTTTAAAATTCTTGAGAATGAAATAACTGGAAGGCAAAAGAGAAAATGTCATGTTTTGACCTTCTAATTGCTTTTGTCCTTATAATCCTTATAGGACAAAACAAATTATCGTATGTCCTTCTAATTCGAAAATGGACTTGTCATATGATCATTTTCGAAGTCTTTTACATACGCGTTTTTGCCGTTTTTCCTTCCAGTGTTGCAATTTTATCACACGATAGAAACAAATGTCAATACTCTCATATTAACAAACTTATCCTTACAATTCTATCAAATTCGTTACAATCTAGTGTTTATGCACTACTTACTAGAAAATATATTATTCAGTGTCATAAATTTTAGAACAGCCATTGTAGAAGTAAATAATCACGTATGCGATTGCTTAACTAGGAAATCATGGTAGAAGGTTACCAGTATATGGTGTTTACATGTGTTTAATGTTCGGCATCTATTCTGTCTAGTAAAATATTAGTCAACATGATTTTTTTAAAAGGACAACAGAGATAGATAGATAATCACTTTAATCGTAGTTTCATATTGTAAACGAGTCAATAATGAAAATGCGATTCAGAAACGCTTCGCCGATCTTTCTTGGTCACATAGATAATAAATTTTGGTTTCAATGTTATGTGGGTACATTTGCGAGGAAAGTTGAGCATTTGTTATAAAAGATGTAGGACACTTGAAAATTTTCGATTGAGACTTTTTAATTGGAGAGCACGTTTCAAAGATCTGTGAGTCCAAAAAGTGGTTTGGAAAAATGTCCAAATGGTATTCTCTGTTTAAGATTAAGATTCTCTGTTAAACTACTGGGCCGATCGAATTGGAGGGCGGGGGCAATGGCACATCTCCTGGTGCTGTAGATGATAGCGGTGAACCGGGGGTTGTTGGAGGCTCTTCTTGCTGCTTCGATGGAGTGGATGGAACATCTACGACTAGCAGCATACGTGGTATGCGTGGACAGCGCTGTTTGATAGGCATATCGGATGTATTGTCTCGGTCATCTCTGTTGAGCTGATGAGCCAAGCGTGTGGCGTCCTCCTTCTTCTGCTGTCGTCCCTCTTCTTCTGCTGTCCCCCTCCTCGTGTTCCCATCAAAAACGTAGATACAAGGATGGGGTGTGAAAGATTAATATGAGTGAGATAAAATGAAGATTAGATGATGCTGATAGATCGCTAGTTCCTTATATATGAAATTAGCTGAGAAGCCACTTCTGGTGGTCGGCTGGCCGGCGGTGCTACTTGTAGTTTCCAGCCCTCGTGGGTGTGACTTGAAGGAAATTACTGCTAAAATCTGTAGGAAAGGCAGAGCTACTAGCAATCAAAAACAATTTTTCCCCGTTGGGAATCTTACGGAACAATTTGCATTGTCTTCCCCTGACAATTCTATGCGAGCATAAGTTGTTCTCCAACCAGAATAAATTGCAAGCGAACTTCTAAGCCACCCCTGTCCAATCAGAAGTCAGCCAATAAGTGTGTATTTAAACTGAAGAGTATCGCGAAAATACTTCCCCGAATGCGAACAATTACACATGTATGTGTGTGTGTGTGGAATTGTTAGCTCTGTCTCGTACAATGCTGCATCAGACTGCGAGATAATGCATCTGGATAGATATATGTGTAAGCTCGCTTCTTAACGAAATAATACTTCCTCATACGAATGTATGTATAAGTGACTTCTTCCGCGAATTCTTCTCGGTATTGGTGCATATCTATATGTGTGAGAATATCATCTTTCGGCACTGCTCGTTGCTATCCGTCGCCTTATAGCTAAATTTTACCGCGCATGTCGGCTTTTCACGCCATTGGGATTAAACATCGCAGTTTTCATTTCGGCATTAAATTATATATTTTCAATTAAATTTAATGGGTCAATTTATATTATTATATTATACTAGAGATTAAAACAATATGTTAAGTAATTAATTGACTTATTTACATGCAGTATGCTAATCCGATAACATACTATAATATACTTTTAATATACACGAAGTGAAAAAATCATTATTGATGATAAAATGCTGCAATTTTGCACATATATAGTACATTGAACTCAGAGAATACCCCCGGATTTTTTTATTTAACAAGAAAAAACGTTATTTAAATGACAATTGCCCCCCCACCAATAACTTTAAAGTTCTCCACAGTTATGTAGATTAATTATAAAAACATTTATAAGATTCGATACGGACCAAGATATAGGAGCATATATTTTACCTTTTATGGGACCTACAAACCGAAACAATTGCAGCTTAAATGCTATTCTCAGTAGGTGATCGAGATGATAATTTTAACATTCTCCGCTAAATTCGCAACGTATTATAGATTTAAAATCAAACATGTAAATGAATAATTGCATACATGTAATGTGTACTATTTTAATATTGTCGAACAGCAAGTTTAATGAGGACAACAAAATATAAAATGTGAAATCTTGGGAAGCATGCCTTTGTTACATGCAAAATATCAAGTGCGAAAGCATCTAAGGCACGCAGGAATAGCCGTATGTTAATTATATGTTTGATTTTGAAATGTGTAGTATGAGATACAAAGGCGTACGGGGTTCCAAATATTGTTTGAAGAAACGCTTAATGTCGGTATTACTTCTGATAAATATTAGGAATAGGAGGCTGTTCCTAGGGCCCGTCCCACCCACACTAGGAGCCGTCCCACCCACACTTTGACTCAACTTGCTCTAAACGTAATTGATGATATCAAGCTCATTTGTGAGGTCTATCTTAAATAGTTTGTGCGTTTGACAGCTGCCAGTTGAAGACCCAATATTGCGGTTGACAGATCATTTCCGCACTGAATTTTAGCGGGATCTTTGAATTTCGGGGCCACGCCGGTAACGCAGATATCCGCGTCATTGTTGATTTTTCAAGGGAGATCGTGACGTCATCGATAACGTTTGGAACCAGTTGAGTCAAGGTATGGGTAGACGGGTCGTAGGAACAGTCTCCTACTACTAATATTATTGACGCGAAATTTACAATACACTATTAATTTGTTCGTAAAAAAATTTTTTTTTACCAACCAATAGAACAGACCGGGTTCCGCAGAGGATTTGAAACCAATGATCATCTTTAAGGCATCAAAACTGTGATCGAAAAATCAATCGAATACAATAGACTGCTTGTCATTGCCTTTGTGGACTTCCACAAGGCCTTTGACACCGTTGAGTTGAGTGCAGTCTTAGACTTACAAAAAATGTCGTGTCGACTATCGCTACACTAAACTAATATATAACATATATAAAAATGGTACCATGATGGTAAAACTGCACGAAAACACCAACCCCATAAGAATCTACGACAGGGTGATACTATGTCACCCAAACTGTTTATCACCGTTCTGGAATACGCCTTCGGGATGCTTGAATGGAGC
>WYDF02260616.1:0-19305 GCA_009867245.2 Adranes taylori
ATATATATATATATATATATATATACAGGTGTTTTTTTCCATTGCAAACTTTGCGGCCCATTTTTCCGAAAACGACTGCCGATTTCTTTTCATTTCCTGTTTCGAAAGCTCCTCATTATTTAAGCGATTCAGCGAATTAAAAAAATTGACACGCTATCTTGGGAGTAATTTGACCTTGATAAAAAATGTACTAATATTACCTTAAACATCTCGTTTCCTATGACAGTTGAAAAATTGAAAGTGGGGAAACATATGTAAGACTAAGGGACCTCCATTTTGCAAATGTGAACAATTGAATACACGGGACCGATTTTGAGCAATAATTTTATTTAGTTTCAGTAATCTAATGGTTCTAGAGATATAACCCCCAATATCCTAAAAACTTTCCATGGTAACCGAAAGACAACATATAAGCTCTTAAACCGGTTTCACTATTCAAACTCGATTCATATCCAGATAAATGCCGTTCCCTATCAATTTCTTCCGCCGTAGATGTCGCCAATTTATGAAAATTTAATGCAACTTCTGTTAGTTCCATTTCGCCTAATCTTTCAGCTGCAGTAGATGTTACCAAGTTTTGAGCATTTAATTCATGTCGTTTATACGGAATTGAAAGAGGGGTTATGAGGAACAATTTACCGCAAGAAAAACATTTTTCAAAAGAAATTTTCTTGTTCAAAAATTTAAAGGAAAGCCGTTTTTCAGCGCTGTGTGGATATAAGTATGTTCCAGGTATTTCTTCTAAATCCTAACCTATTGGACCAATTTGGATGAAATGTGGTAGACAGGTGCTTGTTCCGCGAAAGTGGTTTTTTTTTCATTTTTTTAAATAATATGGCAGAAATGCGTAATTTTTTATTCAGAAAGTCAGATTTAAAGTTAGGAGACTGAAATTTTGCACACAAATAGAATATTATGTGTCGATGCGTCGAATGAAATTAGTCCTATGCCTCTATCTTTTATAGAATGCAACGTTGGCACGTTTAATGTTTAACAGACTTTTCGATGTACCTCAGAAACGATAAAAGATAGGATATTCCAAAAACATTTATTGTATAGGCTAATAAAGCTACTTCGATTTTATTTGCAACATTTTTTTTAATCATAATTTCACATATATACAGGCAGGATGTTCTCGAAAACGGCTTCCGATTTTTTTTTAAATTTCTTGCGTCGAAAGTTCCTTTAATATTTAAGCGATTGAGCGAGTTAAAAAACGGACTAGAATAATTGACCAGAGACTAGAGCACTAGAGTAATTGACCTTGGAAAACATGAACTACTACCTTAAATATCTCGATTCCTGTAAGACTTGACAAATTGAACTTGGGAAACATATGTAAAACTAAGGGACCTCAACTTTACCAGTGAGAAAATTGAATACACTGAACCGATTTTGAGCAATAATTTTTTTAATTTTAAGTTAAACCATGTATATTTAAAGGAATCCAACGCTAATAGTTCCAAAAATATACCCCCTAATATCTTAAAAAGTTTCCATTGGTTACCATGGTAACCGAAAGTATCTAAATACGCATAATAGTAGATAGAAGAAATTTTATAGGAAAACATATTTTACGTTTTAGGAGATCTATAAGATGGTACTCCTGCAAATTAATAAATGTTTTTATCAGTGGCGGGTCCAAATTATAATTTTTGGAGAGGTTCAAACTGATTACATATTTATTATACCCAAATAATTTTATTTTATTTTAATATCTAGTTACTATTAGTGAATATCTAGTTAATGTTATTTATAATACTTTGGTTGCTCTTTAACCACTTTAAGCATTGGTTAATCCCCTCCCCTAAATTCGACACTGATTGGTGTTTTTAATAAGCGGGCGGGATTCTATAAAAATTTGTTAGAAAAACATATTTTAACAAATACATACGACTTTGCTCACTTTTTTGGAGGGGAGGGGTTAAAGACACTAAAACCCCCACTGCGTATGAATTAAAATAGAATTAACTTAAAAGATAACATGGTATAATTTTTGTAAATTTAATAGATGACACATGCTATTTGCATCTAAACCAAATGTTCCGAAAGTACCTAAATATGTTTAGAAATTTCAAGAAGTACACGATTGACCTCTAATTAATGGGTAAAATTAATTTTCCAAAAAACAAACAAGCACATAATAAATTTAATATAAACATATTGGAAATATACAGCAGAATGGAAAAAAATAAACCTACCTTAATTACGAGAATAGATCCAGTCCAATTCTTGAACATGATATCGGTATTAATCGGGCTCGCCACATCAGACACGCTGGAAATTTCTGGCGTTGCAATAACGGATGAAAGTGCATTACAAAGAGACACAACAGATGGTTCCGGATTATCAACATATGGTTCCGGTTCATCTACTAAATCTTGAACTAATTGTTGAAATTCCTGTGCAATATTACAATAAAAAGCGTCGTTTAAATTATCCCGGAAGGAATCATTAAATAGTGCAAGAGTATCTTCTTCAAAAATTTTATCACATACCTTAGTAGTATTTTCAGGTATATCCTCTGATTGAATTCTATCATTCGTAATGCTTTTCTCGGGTTCAATATTTAAATCCTGTGTTCTGTTTTCTATGTCATTTCCATCAATTTCCTTAGTAGTTGCTATTGAGGGCATAACAGTACTGTCTCCAAATGTTTTATCACATAATTCCTCTGATTGAATTCTATTATTCGTAATGCTGTTCTCAGGCTCAATATTGCATTTTTGCTTTCCGTTTGTGACGTCATTCACCTCATTTTCTTTACTACTTCCTATTGAGCCTATACTCGGATGACTATCAGACGAAACTGAACTTCTTCGCATTCTGGTTTTAATACTTTCTAAATCTTTTAATGAATATCTAGTTACTGATATTTGTAATTTTTTGCTTGCTCTTAAACCACTTTCACTACTCAAACTCGATTCATATCCAGATAAATGCCGTTCCCTATCAATTTCATCCGCCGTAGATGTTGCCAATTTATGAGCATTCAATGCAGCTTCAGTTAGTTCCGTTTCGCCTAATCCTTCAGTCGCAGTAGATGTTGCCAAGCTTTGAGCATTTAATTCATGTTCAGTTATTCCCGCCTCGGCAAATCCTAAGAAATTATCATCACTATACATTCTGACAACGCTATCTATAGTATCAACAATGCTTTGGATTGCTGATGTACGGTCAGTTTTATTAAAAGAATTGGTTGGTATTTGTCTTGCGGATGATTTATTATGCGGACGACCACGCTTAGGTTCTACATTCTCTGAAGCATCAGCAGATAAATCCACAACTTTATAAGGTTCGAGTAAATCTAAAGTATCATCATATATATCTATATTTACTAAACTATTTGAAGTCTTCATTGGCACATTTACATCACTAGATGCATTCAGGCTATCCGATGCAAGAGTAACAGCATTTTCAGAGGTTATTTCCAAATTGTCATGAAAAGTAAGCCTTAAATTTTCTTTTAAATCAGAAGAATTATCCGGATTCGTTCTCGATGTTTTCAAAAAATCGGATGAAACTTTTGCTTCACTTAGACTTTTTCGTAATGTATCACTGCTAATATTTAGTTTATCTGCAACAGAATTAATCAAAGTTTTAACATGCATACGACTCAAATGTTTGAATTCTTCAAGTAAAAGATCAATGTAAGACTTACTTTTACCAACATCGCTATCCGAATCAGTAGCGCCATATGTATGATTACGTGTTCTCCGCTTCGACTGGACATTAGCCATTTTTTCGCTTTGCCGATCATTCGCTTTGCCTTTGATTTTTGAATCATTCGTTTCTCCATCTAAATTTAATTTTATTGCACTTCTTGTTAGTAGAGCTGTACGCGACTGAACTGATTTCAAATCAGTTAAAACTCGATTTGGATTCCTCTGACTAAGATCCATAGCTGGTTTATGACTAGAATTTGTGGCAACATTCTCAAACACTTGACTTACAGGCAGTTTAGTTTTTTTGGCTTTATTTTTGATGAGACGGATACTAGGTCTAATAATTTTTTTCTGTCTCAATGAATATGATGCGTTACTATTTTCACGTACTTTTGATTTATCATCTGCGGTAATTACACTAGAGACTCTTTCTTCATTTACTGGTTGCTTTAAAACTAAACAATTTTTAGTTGATTCTTGAGTCGATTTTAATACTTTACGTCTTTTATTTGGTACAACACATTCATCATTTAATATTGTATCGTTTTCATCAGAAACGATCGAAGGCACTTCCTCATCGCTTTCACAATAAAGATTATCATATAAGGTCTGTCTGAGTTTCGTCAATCGTTCGATTTCATTATCAATCTCCTTCATTTTCAATATAACTCTCTTTCGATTATGTTTTCGTTTATCTTTATTGCTGCCAAATGGACTAATACCAATAGTAAATAAATCAGTTTGTGTATGTACATCCTTTCGTTCAACAATAGCAGATTCCTGCGTAACTTTAGATTTCTTCGATCTTGGCATTAAGTCTAAAGCTCTACGTTTTCTTGGCAAAAACTCTTTCTCAGTTATATTGGAATTAATTATATCCGTAATGATTTCAGTCGCAGAATTTTGTTTTAATGAAGTAGCATTAATAATAGTGGGTCCTTTCTTTTTAATATCATACGTTAATCTCGTCATCGTGTCAGATCTATCATCCGAACTCCTTGATGTTTGTAAATTATTTTCGTCCCTTTCAATATCATATGTTCTAGAAGTCTTTGGTGTTGAACATTCATTATGTTTAGGAGTTGAGATAATGTCATCATAAGATCCGTAGTCATTGAGTTTGTTAGTAACGGAAGAAACGTTTTGAGCTGCACTGTAATTGTTATCTGTTAATTGGGTAGATGCGCTTTCGTCTCTTGCTGGATCAATAAATAATGTAAAATCTTCATAACTGGAATCACCTTTCAGCACATCCGTACCATTCTCTTCACTTTCAGTTGCTGTTCTTTTTATATCAATCATCACGTCATTGCTGTTTTGATCCAGTTCATTACACTTGATAGGTTCCTTATTTATTTTCTTAACGTTGCTCCTCCTCGAACCTTTATGTTTATTCCTTAGCAGTTTATATTTACATTTTCCAAACATGGATGGCGATATTCGAAGTTTGTCCTTTTTATTGATTAATTCCTTCCTAGTTTTTGATTTTAATCTGTTTAAATGTTTTTCGTTAATTTTCTTAAGTAATTTTCCTGCGTAAAAGTCGTTTTCTTGATCAGTTGCACTTAAACTACTCTTAGTTGGAATCTTATCTGTAATGCACAATATTTCCAGATGTTCAGCATTATCAACTATATTTTCCGAATCGATAAGGTTTTTAAATTCATCAATTGGGGATAATTGTTTAATGTGAAAAACATCTGGATCATTAACATTGTGATTTTCTTTAAGTTTTCTAATAATTTCCAGATCTTCCAGGGATTTTCCAGATTGAGTTAAACTTGTCTCCTCAGCTGCCAGATCTGATGATCCCTCCATTGTGTTAACATCTTCCGCTAAATCACGTTCATCACTTGCAATAGGTGATTTTTCTATATGAGAAGCAACTTGTATTTTCAAGTCTTTATCTCCATCCTTCAAGATATTCTCATTGGGTTGAACATGTTCAGTTTGTGATTCCTTTTCGTCATCTTGAATCTGTTGAATATTTTTAGTATCGCCGTCTCTATCATATGTCTCCGGTGATTTTGATCTTTCAACACGAGTAACGAATACAGGTACCTCGTCAACTGTGTTTAGAAATTCCTCATTTTGTTGTGCCTGTTTAGGCAAATAATTCTTATCCAGACTTTCAATTGGAACTTGTGTGTGCATAATAATTTCTGTTTGTTCCTCAACTCTAGATTCTAACCTTTCAATGTGTTGAACCCCTTCAATAGATTTATTACCATCAATTTCGCCGTCTGATTTTTGCAGTAAAGAATTGACTTTGTTATTTGCATCAGTCACAGTTTGAGGAGTTGCAATTTCCGGAATGGCTTCACCAAATTGTTCTTCATAAACATGAGATATTTCAGGGCCTTCAAGCTGAATACTATTCTCATCCAAATGTTCATTGCCGATAGAAAAGCAAGATTCTGTAATATGAATAGAATCATCAGCTGCACTTTCCAATATGTTAGCTTCAATCAATTTGTTTGATTTATCATTAGCTAGTTGTTGAATAGCGCTAATACAGGATTCTTTAACTGAAATAAAATCTTCATTGGATGGAATTTGTGGAAAAGTTTCAGGAACTTTCCTATCAGCTGCAACATGTGATTGCTCGTTAGGTTGAGCGTCTTTAGGCAAATGCTCCTTAGCGTCAGAAAAATTTAACTGATTAGGACGAGCACTTTCCTTTACGAATGATTTTTCGATTACAGTAGTGTCTTCAATTAAATTTTCATGCGATTTTTTCATTAAATTGTCATCGTTATCGCCTAAATCTTTTTGGACTTCCAAAATAGATGTTAATTCAATTCCAATGGTGTCCACAGATAAATTTTCCGGTTGCTCAGTCTCGATTTGGGAAATATATTCAGCTACTTCAGCCAATGTTTCACCAATATCTTCAACGGATAAATTTTTTATTTGCTCATTGTCTTCTATCTTTTCGCCAATTATTTCCTGTGAATCTTGAGATGTAGATAACGATTTATTAATTGTTATTGACATGATTCTCTCTTGAGGTTCTTGTGAAAACTTGTTTTCGGGATTATCAGCAACAGTAGATTTATGAGGTAGAATTTGTGCTTCATCAACAGTATTATCTTGAACAGCTTGGAATGTTTCTTTGTTTTTAAGTATTGCATTGTCTGTACTTGGTAGCCAAAGAATTTGTTTGTCGTTATCTTTGGAAATTGTATCCTCCGAATTAGACAAAAATAGTTCTGTCTCACTGACAATACTGATTTGCTGTGCATCACTATTTTTATAACTGTTAGTTCCCATCACTAGATATTGTTGCAAACTTTTTCCTGCATCAGTATTTAAAACTTCAGAGCTATTCTTTTCTATATTTATAGTGCTTGGATCTGTAACAATCATAGTACTATCCATTTCAAGTATCGATTCATGAGTTTCAATTTTTTCACTATGCTTCGAGAGCGAATGAACTTCACTAGAATTGGATTGATCATTTCGCCCAAGTATCCTATCGGTTTTAAGGAGTATGAGTTCTTTTGTTTTATCAATTTCATTTAAATTTAGACGTTGAAGGTACACTTTTAATTTCATACCAAATTTTTTATCTTCTTTAATTATTTTCTTGGTGCTATCTTTCAGTGTGAGTTTGCTACTAAATGACTTTGTATGTTTCGATTTTTTACGACTTCGTTTCCTTAAATGTTTTGATTTATGTGATCTTCTGGACGATTTTTTATCACTCCTATCAGAATTAAATGATTCTATAATAAATTGTGACTTGCGTTCGTATTTATGAAACTCTCCCACCTTTTCTTTATTATCTATTGTAGAATTGTTAATATGATGCTTATTATTCATATTTTCTTTATATTTATATTCATCAGTACTTTTCGAACGGCTATAAGTTCTTGCAGCAGGCGATTTATTTACATGGAATACACCTTGATGAGCATCATTAATTGTAGATGTATCGTTCCTATTACTAGTAAAATGCTTTAAAGTATCATCATCACTAAGAGAATTAGTTTTCAATATCTCATCATTTCTTGTGTGTTTATCAACACTTAATTTTTTCCGAGTCTCTATGGTTTCTACTTCTGCTTTCACTAGCTCAGAACCTTTCCCATTGGCATTTTTATCAGTCACAGATTCTAAGTCATACGCGTCTAAACTAGTATGACTCGAATTATTATTTGTACTGGCAGAATAATTTTCTAATTTTTCTGATTTATTTTTATCACTCGTGGGAAATAAAACTTTGTCCCAATGATTACTTCTCATTCTGTTAGAAATCGATTCCGATTTCGGCTTTTTCAATAAATTCGCAGCTTCATCTCTTCTAGGCATATATAAATTTTTTGAAGAGCCAGTTTTAGTAGAAGAAGTCGACTTTTTAAAGTCACTTGATAGCATCAAAGCTTCAGGATTGTCTAATTCATTTGAAGATTTGTTTCTTACATCTTCATTTCCTTTAATACTCTTTTCATGTTTAGAATACGTATCTTTTTTAGGCCGAGAAGTGTTAGATATATCTTTTCCAGCCATATCTGAACTTAATGTAGGCTCAGTAATTTTTTTAATATGAGCATCTTTTCCAATAACGTCCGACGTTTCAGTTTTAGTATTGGACTCATCAGGTTTTATTTGAACTGTAATTGGTTTTACAACATATGAAACATCTAATTTATTTGAAGCAACTTTTTGATCCACGTGTTTTGATATTTCTTTTACATCAGTTGGTTCCTTTGATGCTACTAAATGAATTTCTGGAGTCAATGGTTTTTTATTTCTATGAACTGCCTTATTCTCTATATCAACCTTATCTACTTTTGTTTCCTGTTTATTATTTGGTTCTTCATCATTAGGTTCTACTTTAATAACATGAGTATGTACTAAAATATGGATAGCATCATAATTTGTCATACCAGATTTCGATTCCGTACTAGATTTTAATTCTGATGATATATTTGTATCTGAATCGGATTCATTTTCTAATACTTTCTTAGGTGGAATTTCTTTCTCCTTTGCAAAATGATTACCATGGATCTTTGTAGCAACACCTACTGATTTAGTTTCATTCATTTGAGAAATACTTTCCATCCTTGTGGAAGGTGAAGGCATCTGTCTCTTTTTAATATTTAAAGCTCTAGTTAATACTTTGGTGTCGTTTGCTTTTTGCGGATCATTTGGAATGTGTTTACTGAAATTTATTGGAACTGAGAGCACATTCAATTCTGATGGATCAATTATTCTTTTAGTAGATTGAGCGGTGCCTGTTGAAGTTTCTCTGTAATCATTCGCATTATCTCCGTCTCTTTCTGAGGTAATTTCACTCAGTTTATTATGAGGATATGATATAGATGTATTAATAATTGCTGGAGAAGGATTTCGTACCAATTCATGTCTAATATCATCAATCCTACTAATGGTAGGAGTTTGATCCAGTACAGGTGAAGGGTTTCTAGCTAATCCTTCAGATAAATCTTCATCACTAGGAAATGGATTAATAAAATCTGACATATTGTCTTCACTAGCAAAATCAAGATTCCGTATTCCAGAATGTATTAATACTTCATCACGATCAGTTGAAGTTTCATCATCACTATTATTCATATCAAGTGATCGTTTTGGTTTTAATGGTAATGACAAAAGGTTATCTGTTATATCTGCTGATGAATGTTTATCTACAGAGTCTGCATTAAGAGCATTCATATTTTTTGTATTTATCTCACTATCTGGAGAAATCTCATCTAGAGGCTCATAATCAAGCTCCTCGTGTTCGATTTGATTGGAAATAGGTGGTAAGTTTTGTGGAAATAGTTTCTTTTCGGCAGCGGATCGCCATGGTTTGGTATTAGATTCCGTCACTTTGTTGTCCACTTTCTTAAGCTCATCGTCCAATTGTCGTAAAAGTTCCGCATTCTTCGTCGACGATCTCGACGAATTCTTTAATTTATTTGTTTTTTTATCTATGACAGCTTGAGATAGATTGATCTCGGGAAGTGAAATAGTTCCTTTCTTTTTACTCAGTAGGAATGCAATTTTTTTATCTCTAGTATTCTCAGTGGTTATAGCTTTATCATCAAACCTTGAGAATCTAGAATCCGGTCGAGTAATTTTTAATGAAACAATTTTTTTGTCCTTATGATGCGTATCTGTATTTGTAGTATTCTTAGAAGTGTCAGATAATTTACGAGACATTACGGGTGATTTTGTTTCAAGCCGATTTTTTATAACTTTAGAATCCTTAGGAACATCGGAGTGTTTTTCATTAATGACAATAGTTAGTTTTCGTTTTGGTTTGTGGCATCTTGAAGTTGTTTGATCTTGTAATATATCCACGTTGCTTTTAATTTGATATGCGTTAATCTTATCAGTCGTATCTGTCATTGATGAAGAATTAGTACAAGTATTTTCAGAATTTGAATCCTGATTATCACGAGTAATTGGAGATTGTATTGGTGGAACGTTTATATCTTCTAAGTTGTACATCGAGTCACTTTGTTTAACAGTAGACTCGGTTGATGGTAATTTTATAAAATCACAACTATTAGTTTCAAACAATTCCATATTTGATGGAGTTAATGGAATATTTTTATTTGGATTTGCTAACATCGCATTAAAACTGGAAGAAACAGTGTCCTTACTGTAAGGTTTTTTACGAGCTGTAGAGCTATGACTACTTGGTTTATCCCGATCCCGCTTCAATTTAATTTTTTGGGTTTTCTTCGATGAACTTTCCGATACGTTTAATACGACCGGCTCGAATAGGTTTCGGGCATCAGGTTCCGGTAGTCGAATAATATCCGATCGAACTTTGATTCGAAAACATGATTCGGAATCTGTAGTACGATCATAATTTGACGACTCCGTTGATAAATCTTCACTAATATTGGCACTTTTGAAACGTCCCGACTCGTTCTTATATTTATTTGGATCAGGTAATGATGAATCACAGCACAAAATATCATTTGGTAACTTCGGTAAACTAGGAGTTACAGGCGAAGTTTCAGGATTAGCGATTGAAGTATTACTTGGAGGTAGATCTATGAAATCTAATCGATTCATAATCAAATCAAAATCTGCCGATTCGTTTACAAGCGTTTGTTGTGAATCGCCATCTATACTCGTACGATGAATGACATTTGCATCGACAAGATTTGCATCATTCATAATGGCATTAGATAAATCGCCAAATGAAGTTGGTTCAATATAATTAGATGGATCCATAAAACCAACATCGGGAAACAATGACGATGAATCATTGTACGCAGGATATTCGAGTAATTCTTGAGCTCGTTTAAAATATTCTTCAGGATTTATTAACGTATTGGTTTGTACAATGGCAGGCTGATTTTTCGAACTATCTATGGGGAATGAGTCGTTGTGATAATCTAAAGTACTGGACAACTCAGCTATAATATCTTTAGGCAAATCCTCGATTTTGATATCGAAATCTGGAATGATTGAATTAATAACTTCAGAATCTATGTCATCTTGTTCTTGTTTATTAATTATATTTCGCAAAGCTCTAGACAAATCAATTCTTTGCTGTTTTTGTAGTTGCTGCAAAGCGACATCGTAACCTGCTGATCCCTCATTGACAATACTTGAACGCTTACTTTGGCTTAAATTCGATAGATGTTTCACAATTTTATTATAGATATCTTGTACATCAATCGATTTTACTTTTTGTACAGTTTTCTTTGTGGAATCTTTACGCGGAGATTTATTTTTAGTAACTTGTTTTACCGCATCATCTGCGGGTGTTGCTATACGAGAAGGTTCATCACGCATTGATGATGTATCAAATGAAATATTACGAAAATCATTATAAAAATTACTATTAGACGCTTGATCTAAAGAAAAGTCTGTGGTTTGCGTACTATTATCACCATCCAAATTTAGTTTCCGCTTTATAAGATCACTGGCCTGTTGGATGTTCCTTTGCGTGTATTCCTCGCTGCCAGGGAGGGGCGATGAAGGTCTTGGGAATAACGGTGGCGTTTCAAATGCATAAGAATCATGCAGCGATTCACGACCACGCGTATTGTACGGTAATGTACAGTAAGGTGGCCTCTTAAATGTGTTTGGTGCCATACTATGTGCGCCCGAAAATTCATGTGAAGGTGTAGGAAGTGATGAGAATAGTAAGTGCTGTGGTTGATGTGGAGTCGCCCAATGTAGTCCTGGTGCACTGTAACAAAATAATATACATATTAGAATAATTAAAGTGTCCTTTGCTAGTAATGAGTCTTTTATAATAGGCTCGACCAACTCGAGAACTAAAGTACAGGCTACAAACAAGATGTTGGTTAAACATATTCTCCTTTTTTTTAAAATCATATTAAAAAAAAACAAATTCTCAAACCAGTGATCTTGTTTTTGATTTTTTTAAACAATTCTAGCCATAAAATATTGCTTGAAATTGTTAACAATCTCAAACAGAGTATACAAATGAATAAAGCAATTTATAATAATCAACAGTTAAATAATTCATGAGAACAAGAAAAAAGTCCCCGTATACGAAGACTGCTGTTAAAATTTCGAGATAGAAGAAAACAAAAACATCTAGAAATAGAGCAAAATAATACTCTATTGCTTTTCAAAATAGTTCCCTTTACACTCTATACATTTTTTCATGCGAATAAACCAATCATCAAAGCATTTTTTTCCACTCAGACGATGGTACACTTGAAATCTCATTTTGAAACGTTACTACTGCATCATCTGGAGATGAAAATCGTTTGCCACATAGTCGATTTTTTATGTTTGGGAAAGTAAAGAAGTCGTTAGGACTTAAATCAGGACTATATGGAGGATGAGACAATAATTCTACCTGTTGACTGCTCAAATAGTTTACTGTTTGTTGCGCAGATGGGAACTGGCATTGTCATTGTGCGGAATGATGCGTCACGTCCTATTTGTTTTCGCAATTCAGTGATAACTTGTGGTAAACAAATAGATGTATACCATACTGTATTAACAGTTCTACGATCTTCAAGTGAAATAGAAGCGACATGCCCAGAGACAAAACAAACTACCATTTTCTTAGAAACACTCCGGTAGCGAGTGACTTTTGTGGGTATAATTTCATCTTCAAACATCCAAACAGTTGACTGCTGTTTCGTCTCTAGTTCATAAGCATAGATCCAACTTTCGTCACTATTAGTAATGTCGTAGATCAAATTTGATCTTCCTGAGTCGAATCGTTTAAGCATTTCTTTACACCAGTTCTCACGAGCCGCATTCTGAGCTTCAGTTAAATTATGAGGTTTCCAACGGGAACATATTTTTTAACACCTAAGTGATGATGTAAAATTTAATTAATTTGTTTTACACCCAAGCCTAAGTGACTCAATTTCTCTATACGTAACATAACGATCTGACGTTATCATATTTCGTACAGCATAGATGTTTTCAGCAGTTTTCGATATAATTAGTCGACCTTCACGAAATTCATCACTAATATAACTGCGGCCAAATTTAAACTCTTGGTACTATCGAAAGACAGTTGCCCTTGAAGGTGCCTCTTCACCAAAGGCAATTTTCAAATCTTCGATGCACTCAGTTTCACTTTTTTTTAAAATAAAATCATTGACCGAAAATGTTCTCTATTTAAATCCATTTTTATTGAATTCTAAATAATTTTGAAAATTTGCAGTAACGAAACGGTTTGATATATTTACAGTCTGTCACTATTGTTTGACAACTGACAGATCAAACTTCATAGGTTAATAATCGCTTAAGTACAGTGTTGCCACATCCCGAAATTGTAACAGCGTACCTCGTATTCGAATGTAGTAGGCGGTTATATTAAAGAACAATGATCGACCTAAGAAGTGCATTCTGTAATACATAATGCACATATTCAGATGACAGTTATTCACACAAAAAAGCAATATCGCAGAATTAATACCTGACAGATATATAGAGATTTGATAGTCAGATGTTTTGTTTATAGAAAGATCTATACATGCTTTCGCAGCGAATTCGAAGACCTGTTTTCTTATATTATGTATTTTTACATATATAGCATTATTTAACGGACAATTTTTTTTTGCCTTAACGAACTTTTTTATTTACTCCGAAAAAAAGTAATTAAGAAAGTTCGTTAAGGCAATGAAAATTGTCCGTTGGAATAGCCAACACCATGGGTTAGCAGACGCTATGAAAAATTTGCCAACGCCAGCATTAGCCATGTAAAAAATGTACCACTACTTTCAATACATACGAAGTTTACGCTAAGAATTTGCTTATAAAAGGCTCACACAGTCAAATAGCAGAGAAACGCAATTCTGAATGGTTGGTCTTCCTATCTTCTCTGCGGACATTTCGTGTTTTTAAAAGTCAGAATTCACAATAAATTGTCCAGACCTATCTTTTGGTCAGCGAGCGTTTACCGCTGCCCTAAGAGAAGTTTGTTCAAAATAGCGTCAAAGTTAAAATCAAATTAAACAATCATCAAATCAAAAAGCTAAGTATGATACAACGTTTCTGCAGAATCTTTGTATTCCTTTCATTTTCAGATTTCTTTTCTTTTTCTCGCATTTTCTCTTTTTTATCTCTCCCCTCACCCACTAACCATGTCTTCGATACAACTAAGAAAAGGCAGGTGTCAATGAAGATAATGGAGAAGCCACGATCAATGAGTCAACGTCACCAACGAGTTAACATCGCCAAGCAACCAGTTCGTCTCCATTCACTCGCACCACGTAACAACGTATTCCATGGCCACGCACTGGATGGACGATTCCTTTATCATCAACAGTGAACCTGCGCCACGCCAATCTAATCCAATCTGCATCATCGTCAATGCATCCGACCTTCCAGAAGAACAATTATAACAATTAGCATTTCATATCTAGTTTGCTATTATTTTATTTTTGCTTTATATATTTTTTTATTGGAATGTGTCGGCTCAAGTTATTTTAACGAGCGCGAGTAGAATCTTTTAATTTATTATAAATACGAAGGAAAATAAAAGGAAAAAAATAATCCTTGTCGCCGCAAAATAAATATTTCAATTGCAATTCCTATTCACCTACGTATAGCCTAATATTATAATGGACCGGATTTTCAAAAAAATCTGCCCGACTAGCTGAAATAAATAAATCGAGTTTCATGCAAGAGCATTATATGTTAAAGAGAATTCTTATAGTCCATCAGATGTAAAGACATCGCTTATAACAAAATAGAACTATTGTCAATTTAATCGGCGCCAATTCATCGGCAAAACGTCAATTTAACAACATAACATGGAAAGATATATACATTTACAATTTAAAAAAGATTACACCATTTAACCAATGCGTACATTTACATAAATAATTTTCTAGTCTTTATATCTAAATAGATCATAAAATTGTAAGTTGTGTGAAAAGAATACAAAGATGAAAAGAAATTTGATAAATCATGCTCAACGATATCTGGTAAAATATATCGGCAACATTGTAATAAGATTTTATGAATTATTATCTTGTATACGAAATGATTAGTAATTGATTTGATTCCAGTCGGTAGGTGATTGCACAATTTGATACGTATGTAGAACGGACTAGTTTCATATAATTTCAGTCGTTTACACTTTGTGACGAGCATTGTAGGGTGTTTTGTCTTGATATGTGAAATTGTTTTTGTTCTTGGTAAATGGTTCTTAGTGCTTAAAAATATTGACTGGTTGTCATTGCAGTTTCCCCGCAAGATTATTCCGTATCTTAAAAGAGATTCGAAATTTGCAAAGTATACAGAGCGTAATGGACTCTCATCAACATTTTCTCTTAAAACCTTAGGGAGTAAATACACTTTTGTAGCTTGGGTCGTATATATTCCACATGTGCATCCCACTTGAGATATTCATCTGGTATTATCTGCATCTGGTACCTAAACAATTTGAACTCTCTGATGTGTTTATTTTCACTTTTCAAAATTCAATGATTTAAATATTTCTGGGATTGAGTGGTTTGTTTTATAGATAGTGCACTGTGTTTTATTAATAGCTATAAAACAGTTTTCATTACTTTCTAATAAAAGTTCGTCAATGTTTTTCCGTGTTAAATAAATGTAGTGGCATTTGCCTAATATATTATACTGAATTTGTATTGAGAAAAATTATTTGTCATATCATTAGCGTAAATTATGAATAATAGTGGTCCTAGGACACTTCCTTGTGGAATTCCGATGTGTAAGACCAGCGGACAAATAACGTCCAGTTTGATCGATTACAACATATTGTACAAGGTTTGTTAAAAACGATGCACGCGTGAACTTCGTGTGAATTTTTGGCAAATAACAACACCGTATCCGATTCCGATCCGATGATTCCGCAACCTCTTATTCCGGGTGAATACCGATTCCGCATCCTCTACATTCACGCGACATGGCACCCTGTGACTTTTTTCTATTCTTGCGCCATGAAGACAGAATAGCTAGAGCAATTAAACGTCATATCGAAAATTGAGTTTTAAATTTGATTCAAATGGTTCTTAGTGCTCAAAGATTTGTAAAACGCTGAAAGAAGTATATTATGTCGAATGGGGATTACTTTGAAGGGCATTGAGGAATAAATAAAGATAATTCGAGATAAATCCATTCCGCGTATTATTTGATTATACCTCGTATAACAGTTTAACTATTGCTATTTTTAATTTAACTGGGAACAAATCCTGTTTAAAGGAGATATGGAAACATATCCTATTTAAAGGAGATATTTACTAAATTGCTTCACATAGTTAAGATTATTAAGAAGAAAAATGATTAATAATTATTATAAAATAATATGTTTAAATAAATATATCTAAAAAATAATACCTCTATGAATATAAATATCTCAGAAAGAAATATTACTTTTAGACCGATATAATATCGTTCTCAAAAACACGAAATCAACATATCCGAGTACGAAGAAACCTCCTAAATGTAAATAAGATTTATTTACGTCTTAAGCTAACGCAGATCTGTTTGGTCATTGCAATGCGAGGCGAACGTACTATATTTCTGGGCAATCGGGATTCTGCAGTCCTAGATTGTATAATTTGAAACGGATTTTGGACAATATTTCTTCGCTGATTTCCATAATTCTATGATTGCCATATTATACAGAATGTTCAATTATTGATTCAAATAAGGTAACGAATTTTCTCAATATATTTATCGAATGTCACATGTAGACCTAATTATGTAAAATTATATTATTTTCAAATGTTTCTAAAGTTCATTTATAAAAGGAATGTATACGAGGGATGTCCTTTTAATTTTGCATATAGCATTAACAAAAGGCAATAGTTTAAATTTCAGCCCTTTATTGTTTTTCCAAGTACTTGCTATCATTGGCGATGCATTTTTGCATTCGCTCAAATCAATTGTTAAAGCATTTATTCCACTCTTCAATGGGTATGCTTGAAATCGTCATTTGGAAAGCATCGACTGCATCTTCAGGTGATTGAAATAGTTGACCACGCACTGCATTCTTGATGGCGGGAAATGTAAAAAATCGGCAAGACATTGTTGTTGCGATAAACTTTTTCAAAAGTTGTAAAAAATTATCACTCGGAAATGCTCTCTATTCAATTCCATGTTTCTGAACCCCTCACTAACCTTAAAAATACACGTTGACTAAAACACTTGTTGTATTTTGACGAAATTTTCAGCACGTGACAATATAATGTTGAGGTTAATTTCGGAACCGTATGTGTTGTTACTTGCGCCATCTACGTGATAACGTTTGGGAAATTTGTAACAGGCAATCTGGCTTCGCACGCCAGATTGTTTTGTATATTAGAAAAATCGCCTACGCACAAATTCGACAACCCATTAATTCCCCAGTCCCCATATTTGCATACGGCGCGGGCGGCTCTGCTATCCGGAGTCACTATTGTGAAATATCTAACCGGGCCCCAACTGCCCGGTTAGATACTGGTACGCCAGACTGCCATAAACGTTTGAAATTGCTACACACAAATTCACCATCCCATGTATCCTCCAGTCCCAATATTTGTTTATGGTGTAGACAGCTCCGTTATCCGCTTTGCCGCAGCCTGCGGCCGCATTTTAATCAACGAGAAAATAAAATAATTATATAAATTGTTCCTTATTAACCCCTCTTTGAATTACGTATAAAGATTTCAGTGATTTGTATACAAGAAATGTACTAAGACGAAAATAAAAAAAGTCAAGAACACGATTCCCATATCTTTCATATACCTATAATTCAAAAACTACGCATGTTGGTGTCTTTATTTACGCTTTCCATGCTGACCAATGGAAACGTTTTATGATACTAGAACCGTTATTTTTGAAGCTATGAAATTTGGATCCTCATGTTTGATATTATTTTAAAAAGAATCAAAAAGACTATCAAAGTATATAAAAATAGAGAGTGTTACTAAAAAATTCTTTTTTTTACTGCGCAAAATCGGCGCAAAGTGTATTCAATTAGTAACATTGGCAAAATTGAGTTCCTACATGTTCACCACGCCTACATTTTTCCAACATTTATATGACTCAAGATAGTAAAGGTAGTGGAACTTTTTTTCAAGGTCAAATTACTCCGAAGTTATCGTGTCCGTTTTTATCTTCTCTAAGGGACCAATCTGGATGCAATTTGGTACAGGTATAGACTATGAGAACTATGAGACTATGAGACTATGAGAATTTTTTTTATAAATCCAATATGGCGGACAGGAGCCTTTTTTTATCGTATTCAAACTAGGAGGCTGAAATTTTGCACACATATACTACATTGTATTATGTGTCGAATAAAGAAAGTCCCATGTTGCCAAATTGTATAGGAAGCGGTGTTGCCACGTTTGAAATTTAACAAACTTGTTGAAATATATCAGGAACAATAAAATAAACGACATTTGAATAAACTGTAGAGGCTACATAAAGGCTCTTCGATTTTTATTGAAACATTTTTTTCAAAAATCACAATTTAACACATATGCAGGGTGTTTTTTGTTTTGCAAACTTTGCGGTCTATTTTCTCAGAAACTTAACGAAGGATTTTAATTAAATTTTTTGTGTCCAAAGTTCCTTAAATACTTAAGCGATTAAGCGAGTTTAAAAAAGTCACACATCTTAACACCGGAGTAATTTGATCTTGCAAAAAGTGTAATACCCTAAATATCTCGGTTCCTATGAAAGCCGGAAAAATGGAACTTGGGGAACTTATGTAAAACCAGGGAACCTCAATTTTGCCTCCGCGAACAGTTGAATATATTGAACCGATTTAGAGCAATAAAAAAATGTCAAAACCTTTTTAGTAACACCCTGTATATTTTCTTATATTTAGTAGCCCTTCCGATTAGCTTTACAATGATACCACATATGTTGGGTGTCACTCTTATAGTTCCAAATATATAGGCCCAAATAACTTTAAAAATTCTTTATTTGTTATTACGGTAATAGATTATCAATAAGAAATCGTATGTTTATGTGTCACACACGATACACCCATTGCATATGTTTGACAAATGACCTTGGCAACTTATGCAATTAGGACGTGGGGCTAACAGTTTAATAATGGATAACAGTTTAATAATGGCGTTCGATAATGGACCCATGTCCGAAACTCGAGTCATAAAGTAAGTGATATATAATAGTGCTTAAGACGTTTTTCACATATATAAAATATTTATAATGGAGCACATAACAAAGATAATACATTATATAT